>PVJL010010988.1:0-45660 GCA_004026885.1 Lyroderma lyra
TCTGTGTGACTGTGAGTGACTGTGTGTGAGTGATTCTGTGTGACTGTGTGTGTGTGTGAGTGACTGTGTGTGTGTGTGTGTGTGTGTGTGTGTGTGTGTATGACTGAATGTCCAGCATGGTTCTGCCATTAGTTTTAGGATGTGGTTCTGGCACACACTCTCCCCAATTGGCATTGGTAGTACTCTCCTTTAGAACTCATCATTGTAGAGCCTTTCCTTAGTCTAAGGAGGGGTACTGTGTTGTCAGGGCAAAATTACAGCTTGGATAATTACTTTTGTTCACTCCCCTCTCCTCTCTTTCTAATAGACAGCAATGCAATTTTTGTTATGATAATAATGGGTGCTTAGGGATTTTCCCTCCAAATTCTTTGTTGTCTTTCCATAGTTCATATAATGTATTCAGAATATTGGTGAGTCTTTTATCTCTCATTTTGTAAATGGTCAAAATGAAATTTAGTCAAAGCGACTGACTCTTTTGAGAGACAATGGCTGAATTAAGATACACAAAGAGCAACTGATGAACTCTCTGAAATGTGTGCTTTGTACTGCGTCTGAGGGCAGTTCCTGCCTTTAATCCAAAAGTGGGAACTGTCTGAGCAAATGGTTAAAAAAAAAAACCAAAAAAAAAAAAAACCAGGTATTTATCAGCAGAAATCATAAAATATGGTCCTTGGATAGAAGAAAGTGCTGGGAAGAAATTTAAAGTCGTATATTATATGCTTTTGTTCTTTGTAACCCAACAAAACTTTATGGGTATGGTGAGGAGCCTGTAGTTATTTTAATTATATAATTAAAGGTAGAGGAAATATAGATGCCTGTAATTAAGTGTCAGGAGAGTGTAACAATAAAGATAGAAGGTCTAAATTCTTGTAGGTCATCCCTCTATTCAGAGTCATAGGCCATGTCTACATGGCAGTTGGAAAACCACTTTCACTTATATGGGTTTCGGATCAACAATAGATGAACAGCGGAAAATAGCTGGATCATGTTTTAATCTGAAAGATTTCAAAATGCCAATCAGACCCTTGGCTTGCTCCAGTTTTCAGAAATACTATGTGAATGTGGATTGTAAAGCAGAATTTGGCTCTAAAACACGAAATTAAAATTATTCTTAGGAAGGCTTCAATTAACTCCACAGCAAAACTCCCAGTATTCTCAATTTTTGTAGCTAGAGATACTTATGAGAGTGGCAGATGGCCACACAATGCAACCATGTTATTTCATTTCCAAATTTATAAAAAAAAAACTGATCTCATAAATTTTTAAAATTAAGATTTCTCAAATTTACCACCACAATCCTAGGTCCCAGAATCAAATCCTGGGGTCTTTAAAAGTCATCTAAATTTACTGATGAGGTTTTCTTTTAAAATCGTAACATGTGATTTAAAAGCCACCTTCCTGTCCTTTCAGTGGTTAGATCCTGCCTATTCCTTCTTCCTAGTCGGCTGGTCTACCAGGTGCTGGCTGTGCGTCAGCACTTTGTAGACAGATTAATTGGGGATTGAACCTGGTTTGGCGAGTAATGAGCTGGAAGGCTGTGGGCAAATACTGTGACCACTTTAAACGTCTCTGCCCTCATCGGTAGATACATAACCATACAATGGCTTAAAGATTTAGTGAGAGAAAGCATATGAAGCCGTTAATTAGTACAGCACTGAAAACATAGTAAATGCTCAATTATTAGTTAGATTAAATTCATTTTTTAATTGGCCACTGAGAAATACAAGGAATGGACTATAATTTAATTTTTGTAAATGCTTTTAAAAACGTGGTTAGTGTAATGACTAGGAAGCATTCTCTTGTAGATAGGTGTTCAGATATTTAAGAGGTGGTGTTGCCCAGGTCTGGGCACTTCTGCATGGGTGCAGGCAGGTGGATCTTGTCAGTATGTGTCAGCTGAGCCGCACTCAGGCCTCTGGGAGCCTTTCTAATGGAACGAATGGTGACGCCTGCTTTGCTGTGATAGGACATTGTTATTAGATGCCTGATTAGAAAATGCTGGCATCCTACCCAGTTACCTTTCAGTTCTTCCTAAGGTAGGTAGCATGGTATCTTTGTTTTAACCTTCTTGGTGAAATTCTTGGAATGAAAAGAATTGTAGAACTGATAGGGGTCCTGATACACATTTGCAATGCGTTCTCCTCCTCTTGCAAATGAGGAAACTGAGGCCCAGGCAGAGAAGGCACAGCCTGAGGTTCTGACTGTGGTGCCCTCTCTCCTCTTAGGCTGCTTTCTAGGAATCAGTGCTTCTCCAAGCTGGACGATGGGATCCTGATTCAGACTGGGTTTTAACAAAACCAGAGGGTTTTTACTCGATTATTCCGATTTTTGCTAAGACTCAGGTCACTTCCTTTTTCTGAACCAAGTCAGTCACCATGGAATTGAGCTATGGACAGTGAAGGCAATGGAGGTGAATGTGTAT
Organism: Lyroderma lyra; assembly: GCA_004026885.1. Taxonomy (NCBI): domain Eukaryota; kingdom Metazoa; phylum Chordata; class Mammalia; order Chiroptera; family Megadermatidae; genus Lyroderma; species Lyroderma lyra. Next base: position 2,423 of record PVJL010010988.1, read on the forward strand.
CTGCTTTCCCAAAGTCTGAGAGGTTGTAGTAGGTGCAAGAACAAAAAGAATTCCATTGCCTTTGCTGTTTTGGGTGATTTCCTTGTGTGTGTCTTCCTTAGGAATGTAGGACTACAGAAATCATTCTGGCTAGTTGAACGTTCCAACCGTGTTCCTTCTAGTACCTTCAAGTTTTCCCTTGACAAAGAAATAGCATTAAAAAAAAAAGGGAGCGTTAAGTTCTCCGCATGGTGGTTGTGCTGTTGAGACTCGGACAGTTCGATCACAAGCAGAGCGTTGGCTCTGGCGAAATCTTACCTAAACGTTTGCCTCATTTGCTACTAAGTTGTAGGGCCTGCCTTTTAAACATCCTCTGTGGTTTACATTTAACTTACTTTACATATTAACTGTACAAAGGGAAGGAAGCAAATGAGTGTCTCCAATTCCTACAACCTTAAAACAACTACCTTAAGTCTGACCAAGTGGCTAGTACTTTCTTTCTGGGTTTTAGAGTTTTCTCCTATGTCATATATTTCATATATAAAAGTTCTCACTTCATTTTGGCCCTTTATATTTTTATCCAATTCAAGATTTACCTGGACATGTTTTTTCTTTACCGTTTGAAGTACCTCAGTTAGTTGTTGCTCTTAGGATTAACTTCTTACATTTGATGTTATTTTATGTTTTTGCTCTACATGAGTTTGAGATGCAGTATGTGCCCAAGCTGTTGTGTGAGGTAAAACCAATATCGTCAAGGATGATCTTTCATTGCTCACTCCAGGAAATTCCGGGTACGGGGTAGACAACATTCCAGCAATTATCTTAGAAATGAAGTACACTCTCACGGTATCACTAAACGAAGGGCCAGAGGGGCAGCAACAAAACAAATATCTACACTTTTTTGCAAAAGAATTTAGCTTTAAAAGTGTACAGGCTGCAGGATGGAGATAAGGATCTTCATCCTGGTGGATGACATAGTGGGAGCAATTACAGCCCAGGCATTTTACATTTGTACTCTCAAAGTCTTTAATGACAAGATAATGTTCTTTATTTTAAGACTTTATTACAACCTTTGCTCCTCTAACCTTTTGTAGCTATAGTAAAGTTTCTAGAATATATCTCTTGATATAAATAGTGTTTTCAAATTTGTTTTCAAATACTCGTGTTTTGACATCATGAACTTCACCCATTCTCTTTGTGAGAGAAATGATCAGCATGAGCATTTTCTTCATTTAGCTATGAAGTAGATGTAAGAATCAAGTTTTACACTTATGTGGTCATCTTTTTTGTTGTGGTGGTTTCATTTCTTTCGATACCACATCGATTTCTTATCGCTTCATTTCGCCGTAAGAGAAGAAGCCTTAAGAGTTGTAAGATTACATATTTATATCAGGGTTCAGACTGTGAATTCATTCTTTTCTAGGGAAGCAGAAAGATCATGTAAAAATGGTGACCACATGTTGACAGAATGCATGATTTAACAAAACCAGAGGCAATCATTTCAAAGAAAAATGTTTTATTTTCTGCCAGCAGAGTATAATGGAGAGAAATTGGCTGGTATTATTTTTAAAAATTGCCCAAATCACTGTAGTTAGTGTAAAATTGTCTCTGGAACTATTTCCTGTAAGTTAACCAGACATATGATTGTATCCTTTCTATTTTGAATACTGAAGCTCACATTTCAACTGTCTTGCATGGAGCCGCTCAGGTATAATAGCTCTTTGTAAAGGTACTTCCTTTTCTCTTTCAGTCTCTCCCATTTAAGCTCCCACCTTCATTCACCCCAAACTTAGAATACGTGTACTTTGGAGCTTTCCAGAACTTTAAGCTAAATATTATTCACTAACAAATCAAGACCGTAAGCTACTCAAAATGTGGTACTCCAGCCGGCAAAAGTTCTAGTGAAATTAATGTAAGCGTTGTTTGTGCTATTTAAAATTCTCTACACATTTCAATTGAAGGGAGATTTCATTTTTATTTAACATGTGGTTCATAGGGCTTGCTATTGTTTTCCTTAGTACTTAAAGTAATTTCAGACATTACACATTGGGCTCTGCTTATGTTGTTTGTAGGTATAGTAAGTATTATTAACAGCAAATCAGATTTATGTGTCAATTAAACAGTAATGCAGTTTGATATGATTCCAATAGTCACATACCTCTGAGCAAGTGAAAAGGCATGAGTCACTCAGTGCAGCGTTGCAGCCATATCACTTCTTTGGCCAGTGATGTTTTCAATGGCTTAATGGGTATCAAAGGTGATATGGAGGCTGCTTTAAGGGCCGTTGCAGAACGGCACATCCCATGGGATCTGAACGTGTATTTTGGAAGAACTATGGCATCAGCTATGCAAACGGATGAGAACACAGTATAGATATTACATACCTTGGTGACAGGTAGAGGTATTGCATTTATGTCTATACAGTTCCAAAAGTATTGGTGCTCAGCAGTCAGAGATTACTGATTGATTTGGGTTTAGTCTGATCCTGGACAGCAACCAACATGTGTTTTTTAATTGCTCGATCCAGATGGTTGACATTCTCAAGGAATGTTTCAGGGCATTATACTATACAGAGAGAGTGAACAAGCAGACTTTAAAATACAAGTTGTTCCATTATTTGAACCTCTCCCACCCACTAGTAAAAAAAAAAAAAGTTTAAAGCAAAGCTATGACTCTTACATAAAACTGGATCCTTCTTTCAGCTTAGACAGCTGATATTCATTATTAACTGTAACTCAAGGTTAACTGTCCTGTGCTCTGCGTTGTCAGTTCTGGAAATGTCCCAGGATTTCCTTTGGAAAAGTGGAGATGAGAGTATTTCATTGTTATTAATCAGAAATTTTAGTTAAGCCAGTTTTCACGTATCATTTATGAGTTTAATAACCATGCAACCTCACTGAATCCTACACAAGAGTCAGGTTGCATATTTACTTACGGAAGCCTTTTTTACTGTATTCAATACTAACAGGCTGAACAGTGAGAGTTGGGGGAGGACACACTGCTTTAAAGCTGTAGGTAAAATGGGAAATAACAATAGATGAGAAGTATTATCCATGTAATTCACTAATGTTACATGACAAAAGCACAAGTGAAAATACAATCTTTAAGGGGAAATATGTTCTAGAAAACAACCCCTTTGTTTTTCAGATAAGAAAACATACAGCCAGAGAAATTAAATGTATTGTCTGGAATCATACAACTCTTAGAGGCAGAGCTTGGCCCAGGACTGGGTCTCACAACTTATCAATCAATATTTGACTATAATGAATAACTGATTATCTTAGTCATATTTTACTTATATTGAATACCTTCCTTATGTTGACCCACCTGTACCAACCCAATTAACTCTACTTATTTTCTAGATGATCTATCAATTACTTTAGACCTGCTTAAAAATCACTTTTAGACACACATTGATTCCATCCAGGGCCTCCCACTGATAGCATGAAGTACTAAGATGGACCTGTCTTTGATGGTTCAGTTAGCCTCCTCCTGCCTAGGAATACAAGTATTCTGAGCCAGAGAGGAAGGAAACTCTTTACTTTTCAACAGAAAATCTATCCATTGCATGTTCTCACACATTCTCTCTGCCTCTCTCTCTCTCTGTCTCAGAAGTAGTAGTAGAATTTCCTTGGCATTGACGTATTTCCCTATGACCTTCACCCCAGAAGAGGGTCTGTTCAATTGAATTTTTAAATTGTGTTTATTTTAAAATGTCCATTAGAAATATGTACACACAGGAATTTAAAAATAGATAGGGAGGGAGGGAGGGAGGTAGATAGGTAGGTAGGTAGGTAGTAGATAGATAGATAGAAAGAAAGAAAGAACATGAACTCCGTGGTTTTCCAGATATTCTTTAGGACATAGCTAATGTAGGTAGAGATTTAAGAAAATTATTGTCTAAATGGCGATGTTAGAAAAATATTCAATAAATAAAAATATAGGTGATGTGGCAAAAAATTTTAAGGTTGTACTCAATAATTTAGCTTAGAAAACAGCCTGCTAGAACAGGGACCCAACTTCATGTACTTTTGTTTACCCTAAATTGAGGTTTAAAGTGCATGGTTGGATGGATCTCATAGGCTACAGGCCCCTCACCTAAATTTGTGCTATCCTCATGAGGGGACACAGTACCTATTGAGCGCATGTGAAATTGAGCACATTGATGTGGCCCACTGGGGCACAATTTCCGTGCTTTTCTTACATAATTGTTCAGGACATTATGCAAATTCACGTGTAATGAACAATGCAAAGGATCTAAACTTGATTTTGCACGTTAAGACCTAAATCTACACTTAGCACATAGTAGCCTGTAATGAATGCTCACCTTTATAAGTCAAATGCGCTTCCGTTTTTCTGCTCGCCATATAGCTCTCGGTTTGTACAGAACTTTGTAAACTCTGCAGTTGTCTATGAGCAGTGGAAGAATTGGGGGTTTTGTCTTTGTAGACATGGGCTTGACGTCATTTTCCTCCCTTGTCGTCATGGTCCAAATATAGGCATTGATGACCATGCATCATGATTAATTTTTAAAACGTTCCAAAATGGATTCTAAATGAAAGCTATAATTTTGTATTGGATTTCTAGTGACAGGAGCAAATCACTCGCTCTTTGCCCTTATGGATTTTATAATGTCATTAAAGTCTGTCAATAAAATTATAGGCTACAGTTGGGCGTACACCATTCCTTACCATATCACATATGTGTGCAGGGTGTCGGATGGCCGCCTGTCTGCCCTAGGATGCACTGTAGGAGTGGGGGTGTGTGCACGTATGCTTTTCCAGTTGAGATGTACTGTGCCATCAGTCCTGGGAGCTGCCGGTGAGGAGCAGTGCCACGCTCTTACCTAGGAAGGTTTCTCTTGCTTCTACCTGCTGTGAGTGACACTGAGTATAATTGCGCTATTCTGATCAATGTATCAAGTAGCAGACACGCTACACAGACATCATGGCCATTGCTTCTGCCTGAGTCGCCAGCTGCCATCTCAGAGGGCACTGGACACTAGGAGTGAATAGCTACCAGGAAGTGAGAAGGCCACAGAAGCCCCAGGGAGGGAAGCAGATGTGCAGCCCTGTATACACAACCCCCCCCCCCCACACACACACATATAGTAAAAAAACAAAAATTATTTCTTTATAAATAAATAAATAAGAAGCAAAAATTCACATCCATAAGAGCAAGAGATGCAGCTATCAGAAAACAGTGGTTCCAGGAGTTTTTGTTTGTTTGTTTGTTTGTTTTTGTATGTGGGTAGCTCCCTGGCCGGGAATCGAACCCAGGCCGCAGCGTTGACAGCGCCGAAGCCTTAGGCCACTACACCACCAGGGAACTCCCAATTTTTTTTAATTTCAGAAGGCCTCTGTAGATGGCTGTCTTAGTCATTCTGAAACGTGTAGGGATTTATCATCTCTCCCTAAGGTGCTGTTTCACTGCCACCTTGCATCCATTCTCGGTGATCTCTTATACATTCTCTTGGGAGCACTGCCTCTGTTCACTTCTTTGTGTTTCTGAAGCTACGTAAACACATGGATCTAGCCAATAGAGAAAGTAATTATGTGAAGATCTAGGATTTCGCCTTTAAAAAATCTCCCCCGTTTCTTACTGTGGCGTCTCTGTCTGACTTGTAGGGAGGGTGGATGATGATGGGGTGTTCTGAAAGTCTGTGATTAACCAAAGAGGCTAGACAGGCTCTTTCCTTTTCTTTCTTCTAGACTCAGTTGGCCTCAGTTTGGTGCTCACTATAGCATACAGCAGGAATTTCTACCATGTAGAAATAAGCAGTCCTAATATTTTAGTTTATGGAAAATTAATCCAGAGTTAGGTATATTTTATTTCTATATCTATATAAATATATTTCTGTACAGTTGTTTGATCCCACAGTAAATGATGATTTAGAAACTGCCTTTCATCGCTTAGCATATTGCAAAAAATTTTCCAAGCCATGGAAGATTTTTTTCAATATCCTTGTTCAGGATCTTGAGAAGATTTCATAATTCTAAAGTTTATTTATCAAAGAGGTGGTGAATATTATTTTAACAATATTTTTGTTTCTGTCTTACTCAACTTGGGCTATAAAGAAGACAAATTTCTCAGCCTTTGGAGAAGTATTAGCCAAAGTGTTCTCTAGAAATTCTATCAGTTTACACCCCCAGGAACTGTACACAATGCTTTTGGAGTCTTGATGAAAGGAGAAGTAAAAATACGTGAATTAAAAAAAAAAGACATAGGTGGGAGATAAAAGATTTAATAGTTGCTTAAGACGGGTAGACTTGCATCCTCAGTTATAGTGTTTAAGAAAGGATGATCATTGTACTTAATTCTCACTATTTCACAAAAGAATACAGGCCGTTAGAGTATAATGGTACATTCATTGATATCAACTAAAAGTATATGCTATGTTTGCAGTGTTCACATGACCATAATTTCATTTTTCATACTTAAAGATCTTCTAACAGTCAAAGCATGCTTTTTCCTTTCCAAGCTTCTCCTATCAAGCTTGAAAGTTTTCAAAAGCTTTCTTCCACTTAGTTGTGCTTTCAAAAGTGTTTGAAATTACCCATAAAGAACATTAAAAGAAAAAATAAATTTTACCTCTAGCAAAGGTCATTTGAATTTGAATTCCAAAGTGATTTAGTTTGGGACTTAATACGTTTAACAGCAGGTCTGTCTCTTCCCAATTGGAATGTGTTTATAAGCCTGAAAAATAGGGGTTTTATTGGACATTTCATTAAAGAATTAATGTTTTCCTGACAATTATTATAAAATTTATATGAGTGATTATAAATCAAATAAAACTTAATTAGGGACTTAATTGTCATGTAAATATAATAGGGAAAAGGGGAATTGTGAAGATTTTTCTGGTAGAGGCAATGCAGTGCGGTGGTGAGGAGGAGGTAGCTACTTGTCCAGGTTCAAATTCCAATTCCAATTCCAACTGTCATTGGCTTTGGACAAATTCCTCTCCCTCTCTGTGCTTTGATCTTCTTATTTGTGAGATGGGGGCAATAATAGTGCCAGGATGACCAACTTGTCCTGGTTTGCCCAGGACCTTCCTGCTTTTAGCACCAAAACTCCAGAAATCGGGGAAAGCTCTCTGGGACAAGAAACTTGCCCATTTCAGGGATAGGTGTGGAAAGTTGGAAGGAATGTGCAAAACTCATACAGTGCCCTCCCCACCCTCTGCAAAATAGGGGCTGATGTTTTTAGTTTCAAATGTATCCAGTAGAGATTAGTTGCCTTTCATCATTGTTACTCCCTTCCACCCCATCATTGATATTAGCAACCATGGATTAAATGAGGTAAGGTTTCAAACAGTTAAACTCTAGCTAAAACATAGTACGCATTCAAAGATGCTCACTTTTAACATGGAATGTTTTCCAAGATAGACGATATGTTAGGTCAGTAAAGAAGTCTCAATAAATTTAAGAATATTGAAATCATGTAAAGCTTCTTCTCTGACCACAATGGTTTGAAACAAGGAATCAATTACAAGAAAAAAAACCTGAAAAACACACACTAACATATGGAAGCTCAATAACATGTTACTAAATAATGACTGAGTCAACAATAAGATCAAGGAAGAAATCAAAAGATACCTCAAGACAAATGAAGATGAAAATACAATGACCCAAAATCTATGGAACACAGAGAAAACAGTCCTAAGGGTGAAATTCATAGCAATACAGGCCTACCTCAAGAAACGAGAAAAACCTCAAATAAAAAAATCTAACCTTGCCTTTAAAGGAACCAGAAAACAAAGCCCAAAGTGAGTAGAAGGACAGAAACAATGAACATCAGAGCAGAAATAAACAAAATAGTGTCTAAAAAACACAGTGAAAAAGATAGGTGAAACCAAAGCTGATTCTTTGAAAAGATACACAAAATTGATAAAACCAGACAAAGATACTACAAAAAGCAAAAATTATAGGTCAATATTTTTGTTGAAACCAGATGCAAAAATCCTTAGCAAAATATTAGCAAATCAAATTCAGCAACATGATCAAGTGGGATTTATTTTGGGGGTGCAAGTTGTTTTAATGTCTGCAAATCAATTAATATATGCCACAAAAACAAAATGAAAGCTAAAAAATCATATGCTATCAATAGGTGCAGAAAAGGGAACCCTTGTGCACCACTGGTGGGTTTGCAAATTGGTGCAGCTGCTATGAAAAAACAGTTTGGAGGTTCCATAAAAATTTAAAAAAAGATCTACCTTATGACCTAGCAATTCCACCTCTGGGTATTTATCTGAAGAAATTGGAAACACTGCTTAGAAAAGGTTTATGTACCTTTATGTTCATTGGAGCAGTATTTACAAGAGCCAAGATATGGAAGCAACCCAAGTACCCAGAGATAGAAGATTGGGTAAAGAAAAATAAGAGGTGGTATATACATGCAATGGAATATTACACAACTATAAAAAATACAACATCTTACCATTTGCAACAATGTGGATAGACCTACAGGGTCAGAATGAGAAAGACAAATACCCTATGACCTCAATTACATGTGGAATCTAAAGAACAAAATGAACAAACAAAACAGAAACAGACTCATAGATACAGAGAACAAACTGATGGTTGTCAGATGAAATGGGGGTTGGGGACCTGGGTGAAAAATATGAAGGGATTAAGAAATACAAATTGGTAGTTACAAAATAGTCATGGGGATGTAAACTACAGCATAGAGAATATGGTCAGTAATGTTGCAGCAACTATGTATAGTGGCACTAGACTAAATGGGGGCATAGATTATATAAATGTCTAACCACTGTGCTGTACACCTGAAACTAATATAAAATAATATTGAATGTCAACTGTTGCTGAAGTAAATCTAATAATTTAAAAAACATGTTAGCTTTTCTTAATATGTTAAGGTCCATGCTGTTCTTCGGGGGTACTACTGAATCATCTTCAAAAGCAATAATCATACAAGTACTTTCCTGCTACTGGTATTATGAAAACTAATACTATAGATCCTTGGCGTGGTAGAAATTCCATCAATTCCCCTTTGGATGGTCAGTAAATTGTCGTACCTTTCCAGGGCGTCCACCATTCCCTCTCATTTTACCTTTCCACAGAGATGCTCTGACTCTTTCAAATATTTAGCAGTAGACATGCCTCTCAGTGGGTGCTCACGGCTCCTGTTACTGTTAATACAAGTTGCACATCTGTGCTCACCAGGATGAGAAAGCCTTTATCCCACGTTGGGCAAAGACCCGTGATCCTGAATCTCTTTTTAAACTTCAGACCTGAAGAGAGCAGTGCAGGGAATTGCTGGCTTTCTCACTATATTAGCTTTTCAATTTCCTTTTAATTGGAACCTGCAACCCAGATTCTTGTAACTTCAGGGGGATGAACAATACAAATTAAGATCTGGATGCTTTCCAGGAAAAGTGCTCAGCTCAAAGAACACTTTTTTTTTCTTTTAGCACAGTTCTGGCTATTGACAAATCACATGCAGTTGCCTAATGAGTCCATATTTGCTTCTGAGGTTTCACATTTGCAGACTACACTGCTGAGAAAGTAAGTGAAGTGTTCACCCACCTCTGGTGTAAGCTGACTGATTTAATGTACGGGGCAGATAAACACTAGAATAGTGAAAATTCTGAACCAATAGTGCAGAACCTTCAAATGCAGTATCTGACCCTTGTTCAGGACATTCATTTCCCCCCAAGAATTTCTTTTAATGTATAAGATTTCAATTTATGTTTAAGAACTAGTAAATGAGAGCAGTTTGACAGTCATTCACACTTAATTCTGTGCATTAAACCAACAGCATTCTTTTCTACAAACATTCATTGTTAGGACAATGCTCTCAGACAGAATTTATGAGAAATGGAATTATGTTACCAAGGAGATAGCATTTACTATAATGAAGAGTAGATCCTAGAAAATGGCCCCTTTTACAGCAGCTCAGAGCAGAGCCACAAAAGCAATTGATTGGTCTTGGCATTTAGTCTTATATCAGCTGTGTCATCCATAGCTTCAGGAGTGAGAACACTAATCTAAAGTGACATTTCTGTTCTGGCGGGCTTTTCTGCCCTGATGAAAGCAATTACTTCATTCCTAAATGATAATTTGCAGGAGTTTCAACCACTTTAATTGATAATTTTTTTTTTTGTTCTGAGTTCAATTGTGAAGTGATTAGCTGATTTGGTAAATAGAAATTTAAGGTGTGAAATATACAAGTTGCTCCGAGGTAAAGTACTGTTTATTGGGTGGAGAGAAATTACTTGATAAAGCTGCAGTTTTTCCATTATTATAGAACTGCCAGTCGTATAGCTTAAAGTTCTGGGGGAAAATGAGGAACAAAACACTTTGATTCATGAGGTTCTTGGCAGACACCAAAGCATACAATGAATAGTTTGGTCTTGCTGTGGTTCATTCAAGGATTATTTGAATCAAGGTGAACATTGGTTGAAAAGGATTGTGCAGACCTCTCAGCTTTCTTTATTACTGTTCTAATGACTCATTCTGGAATTAAACCCTCTTATTTAAAGTGTTATGAATAAAAACGTTCATTGGCTAAAACCAGTTAATTTAATTATTAAGTTCAAACATACACAAAGCGTTTTTCTGAAGATGAGGAAAGGCATTCATTTGAATGGCTTTAATTACTCCTTTGATCTGTTTTACCACAAGTCAAAAATGGGGCCTGATTATTCAATCAGAATATGTCTTAGTTAAAAAACTTTCAGAATGCATGTTGATTTTGATACTTTATTAAATGTTAGCAGTTGCAGGTGTTTTTGACATTTTTTCAGCAATCAATTTCATGATATTTTCTTACATGGGGACACATAATGATCATTTCACATGTTAAATGAGAAAAATAAAGCAAGAATGAAGGTCAAACTGATTTAGCACATCAAACAGTCTTTGTCAGCCAAGCTTAATATATCCTGAGTTTGTGGAACAAATGAAATTTTGCTGCTGTGTTACACTTTGCTTCCAAACAACCATTACAACTGGTTTTATATATTGTGTGAGCATCAGACCATCAAACAGTGCATCTTTACTGACGTGTTGCTGCAGCAATGATCTACAGCAGCAATCTGCCATTTATATAAGGGCAAAATGTGCATCTATATTTAGTTGTGAAATTGGCCTATTATACTCTTGATGTTTACAGAGGCTAACATAAATTAATGATGACAGCTATGAGCAGTGCATTAGTTAAGCAGCAGAGTTCTTACCTTGAACTTGAAGGTTCCAGTTTCTTCATACATTAAAGGAAGGCTTCTGAAATTATTACCTTTTCTTGTAGAGAATTAAAAGACTTCAATTTGCAAGCTATGTTATACATTATCCTACAAGATAATAGTTGTTTATACATTTCTCAATTATAATCCATTGTAAAAAAAAGCTAATATTTATAATCATTGGGGAGAAAATACTCCTGAAAGATTTTTTTATTTGTATTACATGGAGTAGGCTGATTTGATTGAGTTTGAACTCTGTGATGTCAGTGTGCTGTAGGTTGTTTTATTAAAAGTCATGAAGGAAGGGCAAGCAGTGCTTTTGGAATCTTCACCTTTTCTCTGGGAAGCCTGCTCATTCAGCACATGTCAGGGTAGGTGTAGGTACTGGCGTAACTATAGATTGCACCATTAACTATGACCAGAGATCTGACACATATGCAGGTGTTCAAAGGTTCATGAGTTAAAATGCTGAAGCCTTTGATGAATTTTTGATGGCTGCATTTTTAATACAGGTCGACCTCCTTCCTTTGAGGCTGCATGCCAGATTAATTGATAAATAGTAGAAGGCTGTAGTTCTGGGTTCTCCTAAGCAAAACAAGTAGGAAAATCCATAAAAACCTGCCTATATGACTCCTTAGCAGTACTTTAAAAAGGTGAGACTTAGAGTGCTTTTGTCCCTACCTTGCCTTTCCCCTACACTTAGATGACCAAAACCTGCTGCGTTCTTTTTTAAAGATTGGTTATTGTATCCCAAAACTTTACATGAAAGTGTTAAAAATTAAACTGAGAGAGAGGATTTTCATGTAGAGGTAGTGTGGATCTATTGATAATGTCCACATCAAAAGCTCTTCTGAAAAGATAATTATAAATTATAAAAACAACTGAAAAATATGGTTATGAAGATGTCAGCTGAGAAGAACCACTTAATTAAGTTGACTTGCTTCTGTTGTTTCTCTGGGTTTTTTTTTTCCTTTTTTTCTTTTTGTTATCCTCTGTAGATCTCAGCTATGTTACTTCCGTAATCATCATAACCACTTCTATGAGGAAGGAAACCAAAGTAATCAATTTTGCAAAGCTAAATTTGATCAGCCACAAAGAATAACTTAGCTCTTTTAATTTAATGATTCATCAAATCCATAGTTATCTCTTTTCTCCACCACAGACAAGTGGTCCAACAGATAATTGGCATCCTCATTCAGTTCTGTGGCAGCTTCAGAGAGATTGCAAATCATGAGTCATTTTCACCATATTGGTTTTCTGATAGTGACTGTGCCTGTTCTTTAATGTTTTGTACCTTTTAAAAAATATTTTGCTCATTTCTGGCTCAAGTACGATTTCCTGATTCAGCCTTTAACCGAGTTGGACACCGAAGCAGTGAATGCTGCGGCGCCGCCTCCTTTCCCGTCACGCGCGGTTCTGAGGGAGCTCTCCATGGTCCTGGGCTGGGGGCTGGGCCTGTCCTCGAGGAGAACTTCAGATGTGTGATGTTTTGGAAGATATTTGGAAAGCTCAGCTTTCTACTAGGAGTACACACATCCTCTTTCTGACTAATAATTATCATAGCAATTTTGAAGTCTTCTGTAGAGGTTTTCACAATCTTCCTGAATAATTCATTCCCTTAATGGTTTGGATGTTCATTTTTTTATATAAACAAAATGGCTTGTCTTGCAGCTTAATCAATTTTTTTATACTTTAATGAACTAATACATGGCCACTTACTATCCTAGTACAGAAAATCATTTATTTTTAAACTTTTAATTTTCCTTTAAGGAAACGTACTTTCTTATTGAAACCACTCACCAAGTATACCTGTGGTATATAAAACATATAAGCCTTAGATATAAGGACTATAATGAAAAATCAATATTCCTACAATAAAGGAATTTTGTTTCACTTAAGTACAGAGTGTGATATGTCAGAAACACTGGATATAAATCATACTGGTGAGAACAGAGTGTGTATTATAAATGAACATTGTGGACCTCAAAGCATAGAACAATCAGTGTGAAGTGAACTTAGATTTTTCCTTCAACACATCTTATATAGTATGACTATGTACCAGGCACCACTGTAAACATTGTTCAAAAATAACTCACTTTAATTTCAGAAAACTTTATGAAGGACAAAGTATTATCATCCCATTTCATAGATGACATTAATTGAAGCAATATAAGTTAAATAATTTGCTCAAATTTATATAATAACTTAGCTAGGCTTTAAATACTGTCAGTGAAGCTCCACAATGCAAACTTCTAAACCTCTACCTCCTGCTACTGTGGGAGAGATGCCGAGAAAATATATCAGACAGAACTTAATGAAAGTGATAGTTAGGATTTGGGAGAATGTGGTAGGAATTTTAAAAATAGGCAGTTTTAGAACTGTGGCCAAACAGAAATTATGCCTTTAATCTTATTTCCCTTGGTTTGATTTTTGTTGTCAAAATTAAATTTACTAAAGTGAAGGTCGTAAGTGGCAGTAGAGAAGGAGTTTGAGAGGACAATAAGGAAAGCAAACAGGTATATAGAATTATAGAAACTGTAACTAGAGTAAAAAAAATGGTGATGGAAAAGAAACTTGGTGAAAGAAAATTGTCAAGAATTAAGGAGAAATAGGGTGGTATCAGGTGAGGTACTAGGATTAAAATAGTTGGGCTTCCCCCCCCCCCGATAAGTTTTATATTTATTATAATAAAAGTTAATGCTTATATGTTTACAATATGGCAGATATTTAGTACTTTAAATGCATTAGCTCATTTACTTCTCTCAAGAATATTATCAAGTAGATACTATTAAAATGTCCATTTTCCGGATGTGGAAATCGAGGCCTAAAGAGGTTGAGAGACCTACCTGAGGTTGCCCAGCTAGTAAGTGTGTGACAATGTTAATACCCACAGCCAGGTTACAAAGCTCACACTCCTAACACCTGACACACTCTTTAATACTCCTTAAAGATGGGTTGACTGTATTTTGGGCATTCTTAAGTCTTTCCAATATCTTAAAATTCTTCTTCACTGTGAAATTCTGAAGTGGACTCTACCACATTTAGAGTTTAAAAACTATCTTAATTTTTATATGTAGAATTGTCTAAGGAATTTATTCCTTTATAGTTCACAATATACTACCATGGAAATTACCATAAGTCATTGTAATGGTCCCAGAGGATTTGACAAAAATGGCTTGTTTGTCTTCCTCATTTTATAAGATAATAAAATTGAGGCTCAACTTTGTGACTTAGAATCACAGTGCCTGCAAATGGTCAGGGTGGCTGTTCTAACAACTTCACCAGGAGTCTTTGCACAAAACATGTGACTTGCCAAAGGGACATAAAATACATAGGATTATACAAAATCATTTAACATTTAACAAGCAATGTCATTACCAGCAATTTTTTTTTTTTGCTTCTTATCTATACTTAAGGTATGACTTTAGAAACCTGTAATTCAAGGTATTGAGAAGAAACATAGATTAAATAATATTTAAGCCTGGGATACGTGTTTAGAATAAATTAATTGTGGCAATAGCAATGACAAAAGGTGTGGAGAATCTAACTTTATAAGGCTTATAAAGAGAAGTTCTGGATAATGATTATCATCCTTTTGGCTGGGGAGGTGGGACCCCTAACGAGAATCTGAAAATCATTTACTGTCATCCCCAAATATATGAGGGCTGTCCAAAAAGTATTCAGTGGTGTAGTATGGAAAATAGAGGCATTTATATATAAATAGAGACATCCCTTGTATATACACACAATTTTTATGACTTGTAGATTTTATTTATCTCTATATATGTCTATGTATCTGTCTCTTTTTTAAAATTGCCATTTATTTGTTTTTGTTTTTGTGGGGTTTTTTTTTGTTTTCAGTGGTTATATATTGGTGAGTAGTTATTAGCGGTAAATATTGTTAATATGCTCATCAAAGAGAGTTGAAATTTTGATTTCCTGAGGATTAAGGAACCATGACTGCTTTCTGTTATCCGTAGCCTAAGTGGAGGAACATTAGAGCAGTGAGAAGTTTTGGCCCAGGGAGTAACTTACTGAAGTTGAATTATGTTTAAGGCAGCAGAGATTGGCACTGTGACGTTTTACTTACATACAACCAATCCATCCTTTCTTTAGTATTCTATAAATACAATCTCTTTTTTTGTTTACAACCGAAGATGCAAGTACAACATTTATCTTAGGTTTTAATGTAGTCCTAATGCAAGTTGAGAATTGCTTATAAGGAGGCTCTCTTCACAAATGCAGACAGAAGATTAATCCATAATCGGTGTCATTGTCCTTAGCTTCATCTTTTCCATCAGTATCTCTACAACCTTTATGATTCTTTGACTGTGTTTTATTGCTGTGTCCCTCAAAACCAATTATGGCTTATTATAGACACAGTGCTATCATTTTGGAAGTCTTCTAAACTATGATATCTGCGTAAGGATGTGATGTGAGAATCGTGGAAACCCTTGGTCATTAAGATTATGGTCAAGGATTGGATGCATACAGTAAAACTTGTAAGAAACATGTATCTAGTGTCTGTGTGTATGCCATTTTGAACATTTTGGTCAAACTAACAAACATAATGAGGTTATGTAGTTCAGGGGTCCCAAACTCCCAGGCCATGGACCAGTACTTGTTCGTGGCCTGTTAGGAACTGGGTGCACAGCAGAAGGTGAGCAGTGGGTGAGGAAGTGAAGCTTTATTTGCGTTTTCACCTGCTCCCCATTACTCACATTACCACCTGAACTCCACCACCTGTCAGATCAGTGGTGGCATCAGATTCTCATAGGAGCGGGAATCCTGTTGTGAACTGCACATGGGAGGAATCTAGGTGGAGTGCTCCCTATGAGAATCTAATACCTGATGATCTGAGGTGGAGCTGAAGCGAGATGCTAGCACTGGGGAGCAGCTGCAAATATAGATTAGCATTAGCAGAGAGGTTTGACTGCACAGAGATGATAATAAATCAATTGCTTACAGACTCATATCAAAACCCTATCAGTGAGCGGCAAGTGACAATTAAGCTGTATCTGGTGGCAAGCTTTATTATTATGTAACTGTAATAGAAATAAAGCACACAACAAATGTAATACACTTGAATCATCCTGAAACCATTCTCCCTTCAGTCCACAGAAAAATTTTCTTCCACGAAATCAGCTAGGGGATGCTGGGCTAGTTACTCCTACTGTTGCTAGACAAAATGGGGAAAGAAAAAAATAAGATCAGGGATTCAAATTTCCAATTCAAGCACCACATAAGTGACCTGAAAGTTTCTCTGTGTGCCCTCAGAGACTTATCTCCTCTACCTATAGGGCTGAGATTGTTGAAAATCAAGTGCAGAATCTCATCCTGTGACTGGCTGAATTACAGTGCAAGTTAAACTCTTAGCCTCAACGAGTTTCTACTGTTAAAAGGCTTTGATTGGGAAGATGCTGATGAATCTGAGGACATTGAACCTCTAAATTCTGATGATTCCTATTTGCCAGTGGAAGAGGCCTCCACACTTCCTTTAAAAGCATCCTCTCCACCCTCAACTCAGAGGATTAACTCTGCATTGATTGATAAAACTATAATGGGCTTCCCCAGAGATAGTTGGTGTTCAAGTCAGTGTTGGCTAACTCTCAACACCCCTCTATGCTTCTAGACCTATAACTCTACTCAAATCCCAGCAGGCCCCTAAAGGTGCAGTACAAATTGTGACCAATAAAGACATGTGCTTGCAGACTCAAAAAAAAAAAAAAATCTCCTTACGGCCAAGGAGATCACCCAAGTAGGGTAACTGTGTGTTAAGTTAAAAAGGGGAGAAGGCTGTGGAGAAAGAAAAACAACAAAGAGAGGGGGCAGAAACACATAAACTACGTTCTGTCCAGTGGTATTTTAGGAAAGTCAAGTGTCAGAGGGCAGTGTTGAGGCAAGTCATCCAAAGACATGTCCATGTACTTCCTTTCCTGAATTAATACAGGAAGTCATCTGCCCTCTACTAGCTTTTGGAGCCCCCTGTGATCTTGGCCTTTTTCCTCCATAGGATTAGTATTTTGTTTTGTTTTTTAGATTATTGATAAGCCTATGCATTACTGTCATTTTCAGAACAATTGCCTAATTCTCCCTCACTGGAATAGAGAAATTCCTCACATGAATATTAGTAATATTAATTAGATAACAGATGAGTCCATGTGTGATCATTTGAGTGACACCTGTAAAGGAAAATTAAATATCACATCTATGTAAAACTACCTTCCAAAGTGGTCTCCCACATTATTACCCAGTGGGAAAATGAGTCTCTGCTCCATTATTTATCAAATGGCATATTACATTGGTCTGCATAATTTTAAAAAACTTTAAGTAGTTAACACAAAATTACAACATGATGTAGAATTGAAAACGCCACGTAAAAATTCGGTTTTTGTTTTCTAGAAATAGAAAAACCAGGAATCTGGCAATTCCAGCAGTGCCTTACCCCAGAGCTGCAGTCAGCTGCCACAGTCCGTTGTCCCCCAGCTCCTATAGTCGCCATCAGGCTTTTTCACTCATTGACATTCCCTGCCTTAACCCTGAGAGCCCTCGCGTTTGCAACCCCTGCTCTAGAGCTCCATCATAGTCACTTACTGGACAAAAAAAAAGTGAGTTCATCTCACCTTCTGGAGTAGTATTTGATTACAAGAACACAACAAGAGTAAAGCACTGAACTTGAACCACTGCACACTACAAGTGGTAGAGAAAACCTGTGAAAAGACAGTTCTTTTGACCCAGGTGACTTTAATAATGTTAGATACATTGGTTTTATTATATAAATGGTGAGATGTGAATCATTCTTTTATCTTAAGATATTCGCCTGGGTCCTGGTTGTACTTATACTTTGTCAGATTTTAAGGTTTCTCTCACTTTTTTAACATAATATTCAAGCTTTTATAAACTTGAGTAGAGGCCAGCAAAAGTATTGGGGGTCATGTCCTTATAAGTAAGGAAAAAGCCTAACAGGCAAACTATTTTTACTCATTGCACTTGAGTTGATGGCATGTAAACCCAGAGGTAGAATTTATGATTGTTGTGGACATTGTCTGGAACTCATTTTACTATGGACCCTGGAATTGTGAAGAAGTGTTTCTGTCTGAGGTTATCTCCTGAGACATCAAGAGTCAGGTGTCTCACCTGACAGTGCTGTGACTTTGACAATGATAACATTAACTTCTCTAGTCCTGAGAAATACGTTAAGTACTAATGTAGAATATTGATTAATAGAGTGTACCTGGTTGGTGTATCAGCCTGGCTAGTTTTTGACCAAAGCTTGATGGCATTACTTAAAATTGCATACATAATTCAATAAGATATTTTGAGATGCTGCACTGAATACAGTGTTTACATCATGAGCAGTATCAGGTATACTATAATGTGATATACAGTGTTATTGTGCATCTGTATGAATAAAGATTGGAGCCACACTTTGAACTCTTTTTGTTTTATTCCTCTAGTCTGGCTTCCTTCCTTGTTTGTCTCTTGTTATTTTGTAGTGGGAAACCAGAATGCTGGATTCAAAGATTTAAAGTGCCTTCAGAGTTCAATGAAAGGAATACTTACAAATAATTTTAATAGTACCTGACTATTGTAAATAGTGCCCAAATACCTGTCATCAGGGTCTAATTTGGGGTTTATTTCTTGTCAGACACAAAACAGAGCAATTCAAAGTAGGTGGAATTCTTCTGTTCAATGTTTATACACAACTTCAGTTGTGCCAAATTCTGCCCTCAGCAAGGTGAACAAACTTCAAACAGAAATGCACATGAATAGTTAAAGAAAAATGTTAGATTCCACCTGTTGCCTCTTCTGTGAAGTCATATGTCTGTAATGTTGATAAATTTTAGTAATCCATACAGGGCTTTGTCTCTCAGTGTTAAGTTTGACTTTTCTGGGCAATGTCTTTTATTCTCCTATATTTCAGAGAATCTGTCCATCTACTAATGTGTGTCCATTAATGAAGAATGAAAGCGTTCTCTTAGCAACTAATTACCAGCACATTTACACAGTTACACTGAAATTTTTACTGTTAGTAGGGTGTTTTCTTTATCTGACTGAAGGTCTCAATCCTTATCGAGGGCTAGGAACACATCAACATTTTATTTGTTGATTCTGTGAATTGTGTTTGTTTTCCCCTTTTCCCCAAAATGACAATTGAAATATATCTTTAAAAATGTGTCCGTTTCATGGCTTAAGATTCCATAGTAATAACAGTTAAATAAACATAATCATTAGCTTGAGAATAGATATGTGAATTCAAGCCCAATATTTTTAAATTGCTTACGCCCGAAAACAGCAAGCATCACCTGTAAGTCTTAAGTCTTAGGAACAATGGGCATATGGTAATGTCATTTGGAGGGGGAAAAACCCTAACAGGCAAACTATTTTTACTCATTGCACTTGAGTTGATGGCATATAAACCCAGAGGTAGAATTCATGATTGTTGTGGACATTGTCTGGAACTCATTTTACTATAGGCCCTGGAATTATGAAGAAGATTTTGGTAGCTTTTTGTTGGGCAGAAAAAAGGAAATAAAAAGAAAGCAGTTTCTGTCTTATAAGAGAATCACCTGTTCTAAAAAGCAGTTTTTTGCTCCTTTGATTTCAGTTTACAAGCTTTGAGAAAGGAGAAATCCCGAGATGCTGCTCGCTCCCGCCGGGGAAAAGAAAATTTTGAGTTCTACGAATTGGCCAAGTTGTTGCCTCTTCCTGCAGCCATCACCAGCCAGCTTGACAAGGCGTCCATCATCCGACTTACCATTAGCTATCTGAAAATGAGGGACTTCGCTAACCAGGGGGACCCTCCGTGGAACTTGCGAATGGAAGGCCCTCCACCAAACACGTCCGTGAAAGGTAAGTTTTAAGAACCGGTTCTTTCTGGAATATAGTGGTCGGTAGGTGTCTCTAAGATAAAATGTTTACCATCATCCTTTCTTCTTTCCCTGCATATCAAATCCTTTAAAGGGATACACATGTGGAAATCTGAACTCTGCATGAGAAAGACACCGTGTGAAGGTGAAATGAACCTCTTCTATTTCTATTTTCTTTACAAAAAGTCTGTCAACCTACATATGCTATCACTTTATATAAGGTTTCAGATGAATGAGAATGAAATGACTAACATTAAAGTGCTTCATGGTTTTAATTTATGTTATGCTAATACATGAAAATTCTTATCGATGGGTGGGGCCTGAGAAGATTGGCTAAAAGGTAGAGCTATTATTCTGTCTGTGGTAACCAAAGAGAGAAAAGCAGCAGAGTCCAAATATAGCAGGCATTTTGAGTAATGATTTTATTGACTAACAAAAAACATCAATCCATGCATTCATGCTTCAAGTCTCTATACATATTACCTAAAAGTTATAAATATAAGCATATATTTGTCCTCCAGATCCTTAGTGCAGTTACCCTTAAAACCTATTCTTTTAAAATTTTAGGTCTTCTTCACACTGATATTTGAGAGAGGTTTTTTTCTTTCTTTGTATTCCTGAAACTCCTAATGATTTATGGCATTTCTAGCATATGTATAAATATGCATGCATATGTTTATCAATGTGTATGTGGTGTCAGTCATTGATTTTCTGTCTTCAAAGGTGCGTTGTTCAAGTTGTAGGACTTAAGGGAGCTGCTGGTTTCTTGTGTCCTAACCTTGTGTCTGGACCCGTGAAGAGCATGGAATAAAACTGGACATTTGGCAGAGTGGCAGGCACCCTCCACTGGGGGAACAATTAGATTCTTTAGTTATGTGGTTGCACTTTGACAGCTACCTTTGGAGAAATCCCTGTGCTCTTGGCTGTTACAGAAAAGAGTACTGGTTGGGGGGACTATAACCTCTTACAGGATTTAAATTAAAACGAAGAATCAAAAGCAGTGACTGTTTACAATTCTGGGCTAAAAGACATGACTCTGTGTGTGTGTGTGTGTGTATCTCTGCCCTTGCTGCAGACTTGGGGATTACGTTTTTTTAGGCTTATGACAAAAGGAAAATTAGAATTTAAATTATAACAGGTTATTTTCTTCTAGAGCAGGAGTTAGCAAACATTTTCTGTAAACGGTCATACAGGAAATATTTTAGTCTTTGGGGGTTAACTTAATTCTGCCATTGTAGCATGAATCAGCCCTAGACAACATGTAAACAACGGGGTGTGGCTATGTTCTAGTAAAACTGTAGTCCCAGTAAAGCAGGCAGCTAGCACTGAATTTGGCCCCCAAGCCATAGTGCCCAGACTGCTGCTCCAGAGTGTAAGACTGACATTCAAAGATTAAGGAGAACATAGAACAGACGTAGCTCCCAAGGGCACGATGTCAGCATGAAGCAACACAGTACAGACAAACCAAGGCACATTTATGATAACTTTTTATAACCCTGCTACCCTTCAGAATGTAGATGTCAACTTGGCAATACACCAATCCATGTTCAGATGCTCACGTTAGTAGGGAATTTCTCCAGGCTAAAACTGGGAACGTAATCCTTGTAAATATGTATTATATACGTCACAGCTTACTCAGTGGCTGGCTTCATGTTTACGCCAGATCATGCAAGATGAAAGGATAAGTGGGACAGGTTAGAAATCACACAGTGTGCAAAATGTTTTTATTAAATTTTGAATAGACTTATCGAGGGACTGGACTTGTATTAAGTTGTTCACCATAATCGTCTTTCTTATATTTCCATTTTGCTTTCAAGGAACTTTCAGTTTCAAGGGGTTTGGTTTGGTTTTGTTTTTTGTTTTTCTGGTAGGGGTAGCTGCCACAGTGGGAAAATATAATAGTTCCATTGTCCACTCTTACGTTGTGATAATGCTGCTTACCTTTAGAATCACGGCCTTTAAAAATACACAAAATTACAGACCATGTAGAACTATGCCCTGATTTTATAGGTGAGGGAAATGATGTAGAAAGGCTTTACAGTTAAGTGGTAGCACACCTAAAACTAGAATCCCATTTTTTTGCCTTTCCGTCTAGTGCTCCATCCCATCATACTCATTTTAATGATATTTGATTTGTATCACCATCATCAAATATTCCAGCTGAGAATTCTCTCAGCTTTAACCTGTAATTCTTTTCCTTTTGTGTGTGTGGCCTTCACCCACTCAACTCAATGATTCCTTGTGATGATAAAGATGGATAAAAAGAAGATAATACGTGGTCTCTGGGCTCATGTGTTTCAGTCTGTGGATGGACATGGTGATGTCAGTGAGAAAAAGAAGAAGGTGGGGATGGATGTTTGGGAGCCTGGAAGGAGATCACAGATTTTATTATTTAAAAATTCTGTCCATCTAGATTTTGGCAGAGCATCTGAATTGTAAACTGGTGATAGGCTAGAACTGAGGCTGTGAGCATAGTGACTCCGTGCTGTTTCCTCTGGCTCTCAGAAGTTGCTGGGAATGCCATGGACGCTTTCTGTAAACTGCTGTACAATATATGTATATTGTATTGCTTTACTCTCATTCTTTAATGCAAACCTGTTACTCATTCTGATCAAACGTTCCTGAAACAACAACATCAAAAGAAATTGGTTCTAATTTATTAAGGTCGTCTATGTTGTGCCCTTGAAGTTCATTTGGATAAACAAGCTTATATAAATAGCCTGTAGCATCATGTGAAGTACAGTTCATAATCCAACAATAAAATGATAGATACTATACAAGGGCTGTCTAGAAAGTATCCAGCCATGTAATATGAAAAGTAGAGGCATTTATGGCTGGATTTTTTCCAGACATCCCTCTTACTTCGTGCTTTTCCAAGTAGTCTCTTGAATAAACCTAAAGGCATTTGGAAATTTATATGAAAAATACTTACATATTGTAGGCCACATTTTTAAAGGATGATGAGTGGCTCATGTTAATAATTAAATTTCAAAGCTTAAATTTGTCCCACACAACTGTATAGGAATTTAATCATTTTCATTTACTGCTTCAGAAAGGTCTTCTATTCATTGCATCTTTTCTTAAAAATCTATAAAGGTTGATGAGGTTTTCTTTTGATGCTCACTGTGTATTAGGTTATTTACAAGTTATGCTTGCAGAAAGAGCACTCAGGTGACAGTGTATACTATGTCCTGAGTCAATTACTTCGTAGAAATGATATGTTAAGCAAATGGAAGGTAACAGATAGTTCTTCCCATTATTTTAGAAATATCTGTATTGTTATAATAGAGATCAAATCTACAATGAACATTATGCATTATTCAAGAAATGACCAGGCATTCTCAGCAGTGTTTCAGCTAAATAACTGATGATTGTAACCTTTAAAGAAATCTCATTGTGGTGACTGTTGGTAAATCACTTCTCCATTCATAGTAATCTCTATTTAGAGGCTATCTGGAAACCATTTTATCTTTTATTAATCTTAAAAGCAATAGCTGCTGATTTGACATTTGCTAAAATTAGATAAATTTTCTCTCTTTCTAATATCACAGGCTTCAGTCAATTTTTGGAGTATATCTGCTGCAACTCTAGTAATATAGGAATGTGTACCACTGTAAGCAAAAATTTTATTTTAATTTAAACATTGCAGCTTTTAAACAACAATTTGCCTATTTGTGTGACCGGCAACGAAAATACATTATGTAAAATGTACAGCATTTTTAGCCTTTGGAAGGGAGCAGTTGAAAAATATCCAAGGCAACTGGTGATAAACATCCACACTGGAGAAGAACTTTATTGTTTTCATAGAACTTCCCTTCACTATTTCAGGCGTCTATTTTTAATTAAGTGGTAGTTGCTTCTGAGAGCAGAGACCGGCAGGTCTTTATTTAAGCAGCACATGAGCTATTCGTAGGCAGAGACCACGCTGTAACTGAAGCAAGGATTTCTAATGGATTCCTTAAAAATAGTCATGTAGGGCACATGAGTATAGGACATCTTGCAGAGTAAGATTGAATTACTATAATGGTTGGTCCCAAAACTTAGATAGCGTTTTATAAGGTAGTTCCATTTCCATAGAAGGTAGGCATTCTAAGACCGTCTGAATGATAGGTCTTCCTGGTCCAAGCAGCTCAAAGGTCTTCCAGTTCCTGTTCTGGCATTTTACTGTGTGCATTTATGTCTACCAAGTGACCTTCATGTTTGAGGGCAAGTGCCATGTTGCTCGTTATTAAAAAGCACGTGAAATGGAAGTTCTTAGTATCAGTACATGGCATGTACACCTGCCTGTGGTAGTTTTCTCTTTTTCACAGGTAAAGGGTAGAATCATGAATGAACCCTCGGGTTCTGAACAGAAACTCCCTGTAGGGCTCACAGAGTAGGTTAAGAGGTGGAAACTTGGTTCTTGCTTGGTTCCTGTTCTTACATCCATCATCCACAGTAGACTGAGGACCTGACTCTCTTTTCTACTCTCAAGTTCTGCTCGCTTCAATGCAACATCAGTAGTAGCACCAAATGGAAATGGAACCATCCAAAAGCTGAGCTGCCGAGGTTCATTCCTGTTTATTTTGGTAGCAAGTGCCAGTTCTAGTGGTAGATGGAAATATGATGTGGTATAATGGCCCTTTCTTAGGTATGCTTCCAGGAAGCCTTTCTCATTACCTGCAGTTACCCTTTTATACCCTTCTAGTGCAGTTATGACTTCTGAAAGAAGTTCGTTTAAGAGCTAATATTTTACTTTCTTAGAGTTTACATCATGTTTGAAAGAACAATGTTTATATCACCATGCTTCTCTAAGATTGTCATTTCTGACACTGGACAGAAAGAGCTCTCTGACAGATGTGGGCTTAATGATGCGACAGTAAGTTTTTGTGGCTCTAATTCTGTGGAGTCTCACCTTTTATCAGGAAAAGGTGTGCTGTCTACAAAGGGAGACTGTAAACCACCTTCAGCATGAAGAATATGGAAAGCATTGCTGGTCTCATGCCACAGCCACGGTCAGAGTTTGACTGGCCATCATGGTTTTCAGTGCAGCTGGCAATATTGAGCATCCAGAACTACCCTCAATTCCAAACATCAACTCGGGGAAAACAAGCAATTACCACATCTCAGCGACATGCAATAAAGGTTTTACTCCTCATGTAGCTACGGTTAGTCTGCCGGTGGCAGATCTAGACTGGGATGAACTGGGTGGTTCCACTTCTTGCCAAAGCTCTGGCTTGACTTCTTAGTGAGGGTTCAGCTCAGGTTCTGCCCTTGATCAAGGGGCAGGAGATATTTGGGAGAAGCTCTTTTTATGGTGTTGCCAGATGTGTAAGAGGGGTGAGCAAAAGCACATACCATAAGGAATTTGTGTGTGTGTGTTTTGAAATCTGTAAACGGTAGCCAAAACAGTGCATTTGTACCCTTTTCATCACGCATCAGGATTCATCCTTCCATCCTTCTCCCCG
Source organism: Lyroderma lyra (assembly GCA_004026885.1). Taxonomy (NCBI): domain Eukaryota; kingdom Metazoa; phylum Chordata; class Mammalia; order Chiroptera; family Megadermatidae; genus Lyroderma; species Lyroderma lyra. The sequence continues at coordinate 27,922 of PVJL010010988.1, forward strand.
TGCTCATCTTCTTATTGCCTAGCAGTACTGAATACCGAAACCATACATTCATGCCTTTGTACGTGCCATCATCTGGCTGAAACTCCTTTTTCCTACTTCTGGCTTTGCTGAGCTTATACGTGTCTGTCAAAGCCCACCTCAGATGTCATTTTATTAAGTAGATCTTCTCTCCTTCCTGTGTACGTTACTCATCTCTTTTCATAGATTACTGATAATCCTTATGTTGCTTTGTTATCGATTCATCATTCTTTTCTTTACATACCTGTCTTTATACTTAGACTGTGAGCAATTTGACAGAAAAATCTGGGTAACTCATGCATGTTTATGTCTTCATATGAAGTACTCAGGAAAGTAAGAATTTAATCAGGTTGAATTATATAGAACTGGACTGTATCTTAAGGTTGCTGTTAGCAGAGCTAAATAATGATGGCCACTATGGGTAGGTCTAAGTCATAGGACAGGAAGAAGAAACAGAAAGAGTACAAGTAAATGGAAAGAGAATGATGGGAATAGTGTGAAACCACTGGGAAAATAAACATTGTATGGATTAGGACCTAGGAGGAATGGTAATGCCCCCACTTCCACCCCCAGGAGGAGCTGCCAGTTTCTGCTCTGTAATGGCTTTCCCCCACCAACATGTCTCTCTCAAGTAATGTATAGGCTGAGGAGTTGCAAGTGAAAAGCAATAGTCCATCGAAACCCATAAATGTCCTGGGTGTATAAATTCAACTTCATTCAACAAGTATCTGAGTACCTACTCTTAATGAAATCCTTGGAGTCCTCTGCTGAATGTTGTGGGGGCATATAGAGTACAAGGCACAATCCTAGCCTTGGAAGTATTTACCATTTATTGACAAATAAATGTGAAAGAAAAGAAGGAAGGATGGAAGGTGAGAGTTCTGATAAAATTAAATATACCATGTGACCTAGGTTATAATGCCCTCTCTAGACCTCAGTTTTCTCATTGGAATTTTCCTTTTGTCAGTACTTCTGGTCTGGGTGATTGCTTACTCTGTAATTCAAAACCCCAGTTCTGTAGAAAGGATTTTACAATTATTGTGTCAAATTAGCTTCTCCTGGTACTGTTGGGTTTCTTGAAGCTGTTTATTAATAATTTCAAAAACCACATATTCTAACGCTTCATATTCTGCTAACAATTCCTATTTTCTTTCTCTTTTACTTAACTCTCCTTATGTAAAGGTATCGTGTTTCCTTTGTGCAGTGGTTTCAAAATATGTGACAGTGCCTTCTCTTCAAATCTTTGTTGATTATCAAGATTTGCATATATACAATCATTATACATGAGAGAAAAATAAGCCATCACACAATGAAGTTTTAAATGAGTCAAGTGCCAAATATATGATACAGACAAAATATGAATCTATAACTTTTTTATTTTTATTCTTGACAAATTTTAGGGAACTTCCTTATATTCTCTATCACATCCAGCTTATTTTAAGAAGTCTACAAGTTCTTGATAATGGAATATTTTAGTCATGGTATCCTGTGGTATTGCATTATACCACTACATTGTACTCACTTACTTAGGACTTTCAAGTTTATGTGTTCTGTGTTTTAGGTCTAGAATTCTTTAAGTTGTTTTTCTTAGCCCTATCACTTCTTACAAAGCCCAATATATAGTTTCAGCACTCTCCAGATAACAATATTTCATGAGCCCAGTGAAGAAAGAGTCACCTCTGACTGCTTTATATGATTGAAATTGTACTGTGGCTTTAATTTTCAGAAACAGCTTTGGAGTTACTGTGCATAAGTCTTAGTTGTATTTTAATACACATGTGACCTCCACCTGTAAAACTAATGTGGCTTTGGATACTGATTGACTGCAACTTTTCACATCCTTTCTGTGACCTTAGTATTGTCCGTGGATGTCAGAACCTGGGCAGGCAAAGAAGGCCAACAGAATTTTCAGTTTAAAGATTACACAAATCATTCGTTTCCGTCCCCTCGCTGTTGTGTTGAGAAAACTGATACAGAGAAATAGTTCAATGGCACAAACAAAGTCAGTATCAAACTTGAGACTGGAATTTGGCCTTTTGGAATCCCAGTTAAGTATATTTCCCTCCATAATAGAGTTTCCTTTCTATGTTCAGCACATGTCGCCAGCTGTTCATCAGTATCTCTTTTTCTTGTTTACATTGTACTTAAACATATGTGCTCATACATGGCTTACGTGTAAAGACTAGCCCTTTTTAGACCTAATGTTACCATTGTGTCCAAATGCAGAACAACATTTTTACGTTGCTCAAAGGCAAAGGAGTTATAATGAAAAGAATCATTAAAAAAAAAAGGCATCGTATGCTAACTTTATGAAAAACTGGGTGAAGAGTATATAGGAAGTTCTGTACTAATTTTGTAACTATCTTATAAATCTAAAATTACTAAAACATAAGGAGGTTATTTTTGAAAAACCATGACAGAAGTGTGAGAAAAGCAAACCTCTGCCCAAGTGGAAGCTTGCTCAGTCTCAGTTTGCTGACTTTCCAACCAGTCAATATTGAGTCCTCACAGGCCCCACCCTTTCTAGGGCTTCAACGTTGGTTGTATTGGTGAAGAAATGTGATTGACTGGCAATTACAACGTCAGGCGGGATATGGAAGAAAGAGAATTGATGAAAACGTCGGCATAGAGTCTTCTTACACACTTCATAAATGACCTGTTTCTGTCAGTGAAGCACCGCACTGAGCACAGGGGTCCACCTTGGTGTTCTCCTGCCTGTCTTCCCTGCGAGTTACTACTGCTGCTTTGTCTCATTTTCTCCTGGCCAAAGTGCCTGAAAGGAAAAGTTACACAGCCAGTACAAAAACTGCATACCGAGTCGCAGAACAAGGGTCAGCAAGCTTTTTCTATAAAGAACCAGATAGTAAATAATTTAGCCTCTGTGGGCCATGATCTCTGCTTGTAACCACTCAGCTGTCGTGTTACAGTGCAAAAGCAGCCAAGGACAATCCAAACTGAATAGGCATGACTGTCTTTCAATACAACTTTATTTGTGGACACTAAAATCTAACTGTAAATGTCATGAAATCTTTTTCTTATGAATTAAGTTTTAACTGTTGAAAAAATTTTTTAATTGCATCCTTAGCTTGGGGTTGTACAGATACAGGTGGTAGGCTGGATTTGACCTGTAGGTGATAGTTTGGCGACCCCCATAAAGAACATTAGAACTGGAAGGGACTTAGATACTTTTTTAGAACTCACTGTGCTAAGAAACATCCTACTAATTGAAGCAGGTTGAATCTTGTGTTTGTTTTAAAGGTACATTGATAACAATAAATGGCAGGTAAAATGTTAAGTTTTTTCTTATCTTCAGAGCTAATGTGTCTTCATATAATCGAGGTACTATGATGGTCAGCAGGAGTGTGGTACTATGTATTTCACTGGGTTTCGTGGATGTATATAGTTTTCTGCATTGCATATGTTGCAAATATTGCTGAAAAATGAAGTGTGAAATCATATAAACTTATTGGCATGGTCTGGCTTATTGTTTTTGCCTGCTTTCTCAATTTAATGTAGCAAATAATCCAAACTAGGGCACTTCTTCTCTAGATGTAGAATGTTGTGGAAGAGAAATATGATTAAAACTGTCTATACAGGATTATTGTTTGGTCGTTTTCACTTAATCAAACAACTGGCTAGTTTAATAAAATGTTGTCATTTATTTTCCAGTATAATTTATTAGTTACCTTTCTGATTCAACTGGTGGTTTAAGGCATGGTATGGATATAAGCATCACAAAATGATCATTAGAAAAACAAAATGCAAGATTTTTATACCAAGTACCTAATGGTATTACAAACATTAGAATGAATAGATGGGTAAAGCTGAACTAATCATGTAGGGGTAGAATTAAACATATCTCCAAACCGTTGTACATGAAGTGAAGAAATATGGCTAAATTGTATAGTACCATTTAATTTTCACAATATACTAAACTTATTAGTAAATAAACAAAACCCAGTCACTAAGAAATAGCTATTGTGGTCTTCTGCCATTGTCCACTGAGCTCCATCAGTTGCTAGGTTTGTTGCGGGAGTGCTCAAACAGTGAATACTACTGTACTGAGAGATTGGAAGAAACTAAAATTCGTGAGTTCATAGTTCTGACTTCCTAAAGCACTACTGAAACTTAGACTTTTTTTCCCCCAGTAATATTTTATAATTAAAGTCCATCACTCATATAATTTTACAATTTGGGAAATAAGGCTGTTTTGAATATCAGCACTGATGATGAAAACAGACTCTGTACACAGTTTGGGTTGTGTATAAATACTTTAAAATATTGGCTTTCTTCTATAAAAATAAATGAATAGTATCCAGGTTTTTATAGGAATCTTAGCATAAAAGCAAAATTGCTATCATTTTCCATTTTGAAAAGAGATGTGAAGATCACATAGAAAAATGTGTAAACTGCAGTATATGCTAGAGAGTTATAAAAGAAAACAGGGATACAGATACAGGTAAGTGTCACTTTGGACATATGCAGGGACTTTTGTAAAGTGGAGCATTGATATTTTCTTATTAGACACCTACCCTAGCTCTTCATGTGTCTTACCTCTTGGAATGACCTTCTGACATTTCCTAAAAACCTGTATCATCTACATCATGTTGTTTAGCCTATGCTACTTTGTGATTTATATCTGATTGGCAGTTAGATTAAATGTTCTTTGTTGTGAGTTGCTAAATTTTTGCTGTGTGAACATCTCCTGTAGGAAAAGTTAAATAATACTTTTACCGAGGTTAAAGATGTTGACTCTTGCAGATGAGTCTAACAACCCATAATAAAGGTACTGTCCATGTAAACAAGGCCAATGGAGCCAGCAAAATGTATGAATGCAATCGACACTAATCGTACCAGTCATTTATTGTGTCTTTAAAATGCCTTGTTAGTAGTACCGTCTTGACCAATGAAATTGGGCATGACTGAGTTCAAGTCTTTGTGACTGTGAACAAATAACTTTTTGGCCTCAGTTTTCTTTCTGCAGTTAGGCCTGGGAACCTAGGTAGTCTTACACTGCAGTAAGCCTGGATTCTATTGGGAGGCTTAAGTTTACATAGGAACTACCAAAGGTGTGTTAGAATTCCCTTTTCATGGTTTTTACCATGTTGGAAGTAAGGGTTTTTTTTCCTGGTAAGATTGTATTTCCAAAATGATGTTAACCAGAAGGAAAGATGTTCAACATGTGGGATTTGTTTCGAAATACATTTTGGGATTCTAACGTGTAAAAAGTCTTAACTTGAATCATGTGACAGGGTAGAGAAAAGTTTTAGTGTTTCTTAAACGGCACAGGTGATCTGGGGATGTTATTTTAATGCTTTCCATAATGACATATAAAAGTTGATTATATACATTATTAACGTGAATATTTCATTGAGATAAGACAAAAACACTCTTAGAATAATCTGAGATAAAAGGCCAATTTATTGAAATGATATAGTTGACATTTCTCTCCTCAGAATTTTGGCTTTATGGATATAATCTTAGAGTAGGTTTTAGGGCAACAATTTCATTTGTCATTAGATAATAGGAATTGTTATACTTCTGTTTTTAATTTTCTTACCTATTTATCCTTTCAGTATTTGAATGCTTAATACATTGCAAGACTCTATACTAGGGTTTAGGGGGAATGAAAAAAGGGAAAACAACTGAAACTTTTTAGGAGTTTATAATCTAGTAAGAGTTATGCACATGCTCACAAAATAATAAGGTAAGATATTATTTATGTTAAAAAAAGTCTAAACCTTAAGCAAACTAATGTGTGATCACAGACAATGACTAATGACAAATTGTCAGGAGGAGAGGGGCAGAAGATAGCCTTTAAATTCTACTTTACAGATGAATAGGATTTTAAGTTGCACAGAATTTTTCATAGGTGAGCATATTGAATTTATACAAGGTAATTTTAAAATACGGACTATTACTAGTTTCTAAGAAAATTATTTCATGAAATTCTACTTGGAAATGAGTATTTTTCCAGTTCTTTTATTTTAGATAACTGTTGTGTTGGATAATCTGTTATGCATAAGTATGGTTAAAGCTGTAAACATGGTGACATTTAATGAGAATTGTGGTCCCTTAGATGCTAAGTAAGCTTATGAAGGTTTTTTTTTTTTTACTTTTAGGTGAGTAATTTAAACAGAATACCCAAATACCATGTAGAACACAGTATACTTGTGTATATTTCTATTATCTGACCACAATGTGAACCAAAAGTCTGAATCACATACCATACTTATAAACCAAGAGATTAATCAGATATTATCTACCTTCTCTCTACTACCTTAGCTTTTCATAGAGATGGAAGAAACCCTGGCATGAGATATATTTATTAATTTCTTAATTCTAATGTACTGTAGTTCATAGAAAATCCCTCAGCATTAGATTCTATGAGCTGAATATAGGAAGATTAGATCAGAAGGATGGCTGCTGTCTTGGGAGCCTCACAGTAGGATGGCCAAAGCTCAAGCCTGGAGAATCACATGCCCCTCGGCAGCCAGCTCACACACATTGCACTAAAGCCTATAATTGGGAAGGAAGACTAGACAGCGTGGAAGAGAATGTTTTGTACTTTCATTTTATTTAAATTAGCACAAAGGGTGGGAACAATTTTGCTTCACATGTGAAGTCAGTCATTTCTTGGGTTGCTAGCTCCATGTTTTAGCAGAACAGCTGTTCAGTACAATGTGGCTTTCTACAAGCAATATTTCTACTGCTAGAGAAGTGGCAGTCTGCCAAAGAGAGTGCCCAGACCAACCCCTAAACAAAAAAAAAAATCTTTTGTCAACGACTCTAATAATTTGTACAATTCAGGAAAGGGGGGTTGCACAGTCTTTGCAGATGTGCATTTATGATGCTATTTTTAAGCAGAGCAGCATGAAAGAATAAATTCATATGAATTGTAAGTTGATCATTCATTTTAAGCATTTGGCTTCTGCTCCTGCGAAAATTTCATTCTGTGGAAAGAAAACACAGCCAGCCTTGAAACGAGGTAAGGCAGGGTGTGACAACAAGATGAAATTCTTCATTTTCAAACCTGTTATGCTTGCTCAAAAACAAAAACCCTGGTGAAGGAAGTAAATGCAGTTTTCTGATCCCTCACAGTAGAAACTTGCTATCTTTCAGCATTTTGAGGGAACAGAGTCTTAATGAGCTTGCGTTTGTTTGCAGCAGTCTATTCTCTGAAAATGAATTTAAGTGCTGAAGGAAATGTCACAAGCATTTACTCAACCAGTGCCCAATTAATATGTGTTAATTCTCTGTAGCTTAACATCATAGGTGCCATGCAGTTTTTGTAGTATAGAACTGAGTCTGTTCTCAGATCTATCCTCTGCACTCTGGTTATCCAAAATCTACAGCAGTAGACTCTGCTCACTTTGACTCCAGGGATAGAGTTAAGAAAATAAGGTTATTTTTTTAAATTATAGACCCCTGGAAAAGAAGAACATTCAAACTTCCTTTAACAGCAAAGGATAAAATCTGATCCTCATCTTTTATTCTCATTCAATAATATACTTGATATTTACATAAGAGAAAATTAGACTACTCTATTAAAATACAAAGTCTCATATATATATATATGTGTGTGTGTGTGTGTATATATGTGTGTGTGTGTATATATGTGTGTGTGTATATATGTATATATACACATAAATTAATGCAGACTTATTTTATAAGGGTGATCACAGAGCAAAGACAACCATAGAAGTTTCACTAACTTGATAAAAAATTTCCTGTCATCCTGAGAATTGGGATCTTTGTCATTGTTTTCCTTTTAAAAATCCAGTATTTGTATATACTGTATAGGTATAAAAAATGCTCAGTGAAATGGAGTTACATGTATTATTAAACCAGGAGTATTTTTGCTCTACTCAGAGTGTGATCCACCTGTACTCGTATCCTGTCCCCTCACATTTTAACATTTTATATATACTAATGTCATAGCACTAATGATGATGGTAGAAAATTACTAGAATAGGTTATTTTACTCTAATAATGAAAATAGATTTTAAAATTTATTTCATCATACTCCAAGTAGTTACTCAAGTATTTTTCAAATGTTTCCTGAGTTTAATAAGGATTTATCATGACTGTTAGAGTTCTGTTGTTAACTTAGTGTACACCTCAGTGGAGGGGTACTGTGCTTTGTGAAATGATAAGTCCCAGAAAAATCATTTACGAAATGTTCTTTGATGAGTTAATAAAATCATATTTCTTATATATTAGAGGAACAGTCTAGGTAATTCTGTGGGAATTCATAGTTAGCAAAAACTGAGTTCTTTCAAGAAAGCAAGTGATGATTCCCCTCAATACATATTTTACATTTGTGTTTTCAATTTTTAAGTTTCTTCAGGTAAGAGAATGGATATATAAACAGAAATTGGGGTTATTGACTTGTGTCTAATAGCAATATATTTCAAAAAAATATAAAGAGGCACAAAATTATCCATATGGATTCCTGTTGCTTTACTCATGCCAGATATTACTTTAGTGGTTTAAAAAGTCTGTGTTTTTTATTACTGTTTTTGTACAATATGGAGATCTATGATCATTTTTTTACACTGATTCAAAAATATTTTTTCAAAAATCACAGGATCAACATACCAATCTTTATAGTGTATCAAGGCATTTTCTGGTGTGAATTGGGTAAAATAAACATGCAAAGATACCACACATTTATAATCACATTTCATATTTATGAAACTCTGTGAGAAGAGCATCATTTTTTATATGTAGAATTCCTTTTCATTACACTTGCTCTCTATCTATAAAAGATATATAAGTAAGGGGAAAAAACGGCATGTTCAAAGACTTGTTCTTAAAGTGAACTTAGATGATTGGTGTGTTGACTAATTTTACCAAATGAAAGTTTGTCCTTTTGGTCCATGATATATGCAAGTAGTTCAGGAGGCCCAAATCTATTAATATTAGCCTCTATACAAAAAGCAAGAAAGACTAAAAAAGTTACGTCCTTTAATTCATGTTGTTCACAACTCCTGTAAACCTCCCGTATAGAAAATCAGTATGTATTTAGTAACTGTAGCATCTCATCGTATCAGCCATTAGGCACTGATCGCATTTCCACGCATTTCTAGCCAATACCCAAAACATAGATTGCGTGAGACTGGCAAATAGACAGTTGCTTACATCACGGTCTGACTGATGTATCATTTCTATTGTTAGCATGTGAGCAAATTAACTCCTCTAGCAGAAAACATTTGGAACTTATCCCTAAACTTCCCTCAAACTATAAATAACTTGGTTGGCCAGGGTGAACTTGGGGAATAAGAGGGTGGTTGCTCTGAAGGAACTCATCTTCACAACAAAGTGTCTTATAACTTCAAATAACTACACTCATACAATTACTTTATAGTAGTTATTTATCCATTGAAACCATATTATGAGGTCACAATTTTAGGTTACACTAAATATTTTTCATTGGTTTTTCAGTGTGACATTATGCTACACAATAGTGGGATGACTTCCACAGTGTCAGGTTCATAATCCCCCAGTCTCATTAATTCTTTGCTGAACTCATTTTCCACTTCTACGTTGTTCTCTCCTTTGAATTATGTCTGTTGCAAACCTTACCCTTAGTGTGTGATTAATAAAACTTGGTATGTTGGGGAAACCTGAGTTCTCAGACTTGGTGCTGTTGGCACCTTTGGCCTTCCTTCTACGTGGTATATTCTTTTTCCCAGCTCCTTTTACTGCTCTCTGAACTGCTCTCATTCAGGTATTATGTTTCATGATCTTGTTCAGAGAATTACAGAGCAAAATTGTCAAATAGTGGTAACATTTTAAATACTGATTAAACAATGCTCAGAAGAACAGCCAATTCAACTCAGATATTTACATGTAGGTTTCCCAGAGGTCTTCATGTTTCACTTGGGTTTCTAGGACATGTAGCACACTGAACAGGGGATTTGGGGGCTGAAGAAGTCTCCCCATTGCATTGTATGCCACTTATATCTCCTATGCACAACCAACTTCCAATTCATATTGTAGGTCTCTGCTGCTAATGTTAGTCATCTGATTTGCAGAGAACTAGAACTAATAACCTTTTCAAATGTTACCAAATTATGACAGATCCTAGGACAATCAAATGACTTAAGTGATCATTGATCATTATTTGATATTTTAATTTTGAATGAGTCTACCTCAGGAACTCCTTGATATTTCTGTTCTGGTTAGATCCTAAGTGCCAAACAGTAACATAATTCATATATTCACCAACAATGAACACAGAATGCTGTAAATTAGCTTTATTTAAAATGACTTTAAAAGAAATGAATGGCCTTTAGCATAACTGTTGACATAGCCTACTCATTGGAACTCGAGGGGAAAGCACCTATTAGGAAGTACTTCTAACTATGTTCTACGTCTGTTTGGGATATGAAGACATCTGATTAGGTTTCTTGTAGTAAAGGAGACACGGGCTCTTGGATGTAGATTGCCCTGCATTTTAGGTTGCTAATGATTTCAGTTTAATGTCACCATTTAGTTTCATACTGATCATTTATACTGACAAAAAGGAAGAAAAGTAAACAAGGACCTGCCATCAATCATTCATTTAATCAAGTAGCAAAAGTAGATAAATAAACATACTGAGTTGATTATTCTTTTGTATGTAATGATTGACAATAAAGTTAATTTATGCCTATTTTAATCCTTTAATATTTAGTGCTATTAGAATTAATAGCTATTAGCAGTTGTAGAAAGAATTTGGGGATATGCTCTTCTTTCCTAAAGTATCTTAAGGAAATCTGGTCTTCATACTTAAGGTAATTTTTCACTTGAAATCTGTATTGATGAAGAGTTGTTGCTATTTGTGGAGGTTTCATTCAAGATGGCAGAATAAGTAATTGCTGTGCTTGCCTCCTCTTATGACCACATCAAAATTACAACTAAATGATAGAACAGCCATCGTTGAGAATTGCCTGAAATCTAGCTGAACAGGGTCCTATAACTAAGGACATATAGAAGAAGCCACCTTGAGACTGATAGGAGGAATGGAGATGCAGAATGGGGCTGGCCCCACACCCACATGTGCTACTTAAAAATGAGGAGGGATAGCTCAGGTGAGGAGGTCCCCACTTAGTAGCAAGGGCTCTCCAGCCCAGGGTTCCAGTACTGGAAAGAGAAGTCACCATAACTTCCAGCTGTGAAAACCAGCAGAAATTATGGCTGCGTGAGATAAAGGGCTGTTGGAGTCCTAAACTTTCCTCTCAAAGGGCCTATGTAAGGACTCACTGACAGACACAGTTCCTTTGAACTCCAGCACTGGAGCAGCAGTTCAAAGAGATGGTACATGTATATAATAGAATATTACTCAACCATAAAAAATGAAATGTTGCCACCTGTAACAACATGGATGGACCTAGAGGATTTTGAGCTGAGTGGGATAAGTCAGATAGAGAACGACGAATGTCATATGATTTCACTTGTATGAGGAATCAAAAGAACAAAATAAATGAACAAACAAAACAGAAATAAACTCCTTGATAGCAGAGAACATTTTGATGGTTGCCAGGGGATCAACAAATACAAATTGATAGTTACAAACTAGTCATGGAGATGTAGACCATAGTATGGGGAATATGGTCATGCTGTAATAACGTACCGTGTCAGATAGGTACTGATTTTATTGAGAAGTTGACTTTGTAAATTATATACATGTCTAATCACTGTGTTGTATGCCTGAAAGTAATACAATGTTGTATGCCAACTGCAATTGAAAATTTTTTAAAAATGAAAAAGTATCTCAATGGAAGAGAAACTATACATTTTCTTAGTCCTAAAAAAAAAAGTCATAGTTATTTGCCTCTAAGCATATTAACTCTATGCTACCAAATATATTGAAAAGCAATATGTTGGTCTGCCTCCTTTGTATTATTCCTATTCAGACTCTTTATGAAGACTCTTTTTTTCTTTGAAATGCATTTTTAAATACCTAAAAGGATTTGTAAGCAAATACAAATATGATGCTAATCCTTGGGGGTTCCCTGGTGGCGTAGGCTTCGGCATGCTCAATGCCATGGCCCAGGTTCGATTCCCAGCCAGGAAACCCCCCCGCAAAAAAAATACACACACACACACACACACACACACACACACACGCGCGCGCGCATATATATATAGTGCTGATGCAAATGTATTAGATACAGTGCTAATGGAAAAGAAGTCCTAGTGACAGCTAATCACTAAAACATAGATTTAAGAGTTCTTGAAAATTCTAAAAATCTATTTTTGGTTTGCGAGCACTTTTCTCCAGTTTTCCAGAGAAATTTCTTCTGGTGGCTACTCTTTTGAAAAAAATCAATGATTACTATTACTAGACTTTCCAAGTGTGTTCTTCAGGTGAGTGTCGTTATGAAAGTACATTTTTTATATACAGTAGTCTCTCCATTAACTGGAACTCAATCAACTGGCACTAAACAACTGGCTAATTTTTTTTTTTTTTTTGCTGGTTGCTCGAGATTTTGCCAGTTGCTTAGAAGTGCTGGTTTCTTGAATTCCAATTAACAGAAAACCTGCTCACATTTATCTGATATCTATCAATTGCCCCTGGGTTCCAGTTAACTGAGATTCAACTGTAATTCCTCCTGAATGATTCTAGCACTCTTGTCTAAATCAGTATGTGGACAAGAAATGGGGAAGTGAACAGACTTAATGAATTTTGGTGTGTGTGTGTGTGATGTGCCTTTGAGTTGGTTTCTACTCTTTGTGACCCTGTGAATGAATGATGTCCACAATCTTCTGTCCTCAGCAGCCCCATTCAGTGCTTGTAGACTCATGCCTATGGCTTTTTCTTATGGTGTCAGGTCCTGTCATATTTGGTGTTTCTCTTCTCTTTTTTATTTTCACAGCATTATTGTCTTTTCTAGAGAGCCCTGCCTTCTCCTGAGGTATTAAGAATTTAAATGTTGATTAACTTACTGTGCAAAGATTTTTAGAGAACCTGTGGGTGCCTTGGTGATCAGAGATGTTTCTTCTAGATTCATTTTATTAAATGACTTTGTCTTAGCAATAGTAATGTTTAATGTGGCTAAATTCTAGTCACTCACTGCTTTCCCTGCTCTTCTGTGTTTGCTCCAGTTCTAACCAACTAGAACTGGAATTGGAGAGAGTTGGTAGTCAAGACAACTGTGACCCAAGCAGCCCGACCAGAGCACAGTTCACACAGATGCCAATTCTCTTCTTTGCCAAAAAGGAGAAAACTTTGCATAATTTTACTTAGCCTGTTTAGAAAATTATCAGGTTCACTATCACTGTAGAACAGTGGTTCCCAACCTTTTTCCATTTGTATACTCATTTTAAACCCATTTCTATAAATTGTACTCCTTATTTTTAAAACAACAGTTTTTAAATACACTTTTGTTCAGTGCCTCTCTTCACATAAAACAGTAGAAATGAGGTAATAAGTTAGGAAAGAAAAATTAGTACACTAAAAGTACAAAACACTGATTTAATTTTACAGTATTTATAACATAGTTAAATACTGACAATGATGATCAAGTATTTAACAAAATTTTCATTTATTATTAATAATCATATTTAGTTGTGTTATCTGAAAAGTCTGTAATGTTACGCAGATCACTGGCTGATTGAAACATTAGTGAGATTGTTGAATTTGCTTTAATGTACTCAGTTTCTTGAAATCAGGCTCAGAAGACGCAAGATACAGTCTTAAATCTGGACTTGCATTGAGCTCGTTGCAGTACTTATTTTTTATGTAAGTGTAAGAAGAAAAAGCTCTCTCCACTAGTTCAGTATTAGTAAATGGCAAGAGGTATTTGAGTACCTTCTCACTGAGCTGTTCATATTCCTCACTGACATCTACCCAAAAGGTAATAAGATGCTTTCTTTTAAAATTAGAATTTAAAGAAGACTCAGTTCTATTAACTGCTCTTTTTCATTGATGAATAGTTTAGTTTTTTTGAAGAGTTCTTCATTGAAAGGATCTGCAATCCAGTTGTCTTCTTTTCCATGTTGAAGGAAGTACTTCTAAAAGGACACTTTAAGATTTTCCTACTGACTTACAGTTTTTTCATCATTGACTCCATTTTGTATTTGAATATAGTGATTGAGCTATTGTGAAGTCCCAAGTTGAATTTGTTTATTTCTAGAAAAATATCTGATAAATATGCAAGAGTTTGAAGCCAATCACTGTCCTGAAACTTTGGAGCAAGAGGGAAATGATGGTCTTCAAAAAATACCTGCACTTCATGTCTAAGTTCAAACATCCATGTAAATACTTTGCCACAGATAGCCACCTTACCTCTGTATGCAAAAGGAATATGCTGTGACTGCTGTTCATTTATTCACACAGCGCTTTAAACAACCTGGAGTTTTGTGGTTGCGATTTAATAAAATTTACTTTTACAGCCTCATCAAGAATATCTTTCAGTTCATTAGAAGAGGCTTGGATGCAAGACTTTGTCTGTTAATGCAGCAGTGACTCCATGGTACATGGGGAGCTGTTTCTTTAATTTGACTATATAGGCCTGTAAAACAACCTGACATAGGTTGTCTCTGTCAGTGTATCCACCACAACAATTGGACCAGCTAATGTCCTTTTCAATGAAATAACCATTGATTGCATTAAAAATACCTTCACTTGTGGTAAGCTCTGTCAATGGGTAACAAAGCAAAAGTTTTTCCTCAATTTTATTTCTTACCAAGTACCTTGTGATGAATAGATAAATCAGCAACATCTACACTTCCATTGACCTGAATGGAAAAGAATTTACTTTTTCTAATTCTCTCTAGTACTACAGCTTCAACATTGTCAGAGATTTCCTGAATTTGTTGAGACATTGTATTGTTTGAAAAAGAGATAGTATTTATTTGGGGGACATGTTCTTTCCCAAAAATACAAAAAAACAGAATCCTTAATACAAGGAGAAATTAAATCTTCAGTTATGGTGTGGTTTTTACCAGGTAGCTATGCGATAAACAATACAGTATGAAGCCTCAACTGCACTCTCATTGTCTTTCTTTCCTGACGTCATGTATGAAATAACAGTCAGATAATACTTCCTCACACATAACACACGAAGGCTTAGGACAGTCATTAATCCCTACAAATGAAAACCCATATTCAATACACTCTTCAGAGTACTTCCTTGTCTTCTGTGTAGTATCTGAGGCCTGCACATTTTTACTGTCTCCGGGGTAGATGTACTTGTAACTTTGGACACGGGTTGAGAAGTACTTGGTGACAAGTTAAAATCCACAGCAAGTTTCGGTTTTTCAACGACTGATGTTTTCAACCATTGATCCTTAACTGACACACTTAAATATTACTGACAGTAATAACTGAAATGATGTTTAACGTTAAGTAAAAAAACTACTTCAAAATAATTGCAATTAAAAAAACACATTTACTTATACTCAGTCAATAACTAAACTGATCAAATAGTCGGGCTGTGGATGTAGTTTTATGTTTGGGGAAGTTCTAGAAACATCGCAAATGAATTATTCTGAAATTGTACTAATGACTGGGAGAAGAGCTATTTGGGAGAAGGTGCATAGCCATGCCTTCATCAATCGTCATTTGCTAATGGGATCTAATTTTGAATTGTCTCTGTTAACAGTGATTCAAACTTAACATTTTTTGTTCCATAACTAACATTTTGCATTTTGTTACATTACCTGTTTTTTCAGCATTACAGATTATTTTGGGGGTACGTGTGCCACTGCTTGTGAACTGATGGTCCTGAAATCTGTAACCATAAATAGGAAATAACAGTAGTTTTTTGGGGGGGTGGGGAGGGATAGTTCCCTGGCTGGGAATCAAACCCAGGCCGCGGTATCGGGAACACCAAAGCCTAGCCACTACACCACCAGGGAACCCCTACAATAGATTTTAAGTTTGTATCATTATTACTAGATTTCCATATTTGGTTCTTGATTGCTCATGTTACAGTGTGCTTTCTGTAAACATTTGGCTTAAGTATGAGGTTTTGCTCTTAAGACTTTCTTATGAAGTATGACTTAAATTGATGTGGCATTGTAGTTATGTATTTATTGACAAGGTAAAATAGGAAAAATACACAAAATTTAACCTGTAAGCTACTAGATAAAACAACATGAAAGTAATTCACTTCATCAGATCAATGTGTAAATGAAGAAGTATTCACTGATAATGAAACTAAGTTACGATAACTGATGAATTAATCTATCTACCCCTTCTCCCACATTCCTGCCATGGACACCTTTAGAATTCATTAATTTCTGTGTAAATGTGTTCAGAGGAACCTTTTTATTCTTTTGTTTGTCCTGTTTGGCCTCCTTTTACATGCAAGCATTAATTAAGTGGTACTATGAATGGAGAGTGGGAATTGGTGGCCTTTTTGTTCATTGAAATAATGGTTGATTGCTAGCTTTTTTTCAGTGTATGACTTTTATTTTTTTCATTCACTTAAAAATCTGTAAGTAGCAGGTTAAGAATATTGTAGCTGTAATCACTGTGGTAACAGTGGAAGCAGCACCTCTGTTACTCCTTCCTTGGAGAACCCTTCAGTGTTCTTTTATGACTTTTATTTGAGAGACAATAAAAACTGGGAATAGAAAACATACCAGGGCATCTCTAAATAGATGGAATACACAGACACACACACACATATATACCCAAATAGAGAGTTTCGGAAAAGAAGTATTTGAATACTAGAATATATGGTACAAATCTACTTTCATTCAGTTCATGAGGAAATAAATTTAAAATCAGCCTTCCTTATCACTTTCAGAAACCCTGCATCAAGTGAATCTTTTGGCCACAGGTATACCTTAAATACCAGATAATGCATGTTTTGTTAGTATGATTCTTAGCATCTATTTGAGGCATATTTTAGTCACCTTAATCGACAGGTTTCAAGTCTCTGGGTAAAGGTTAAAGTGAGAAAAACACCATGCTTACTTTGGGTTGGTCTGTGTCCTTACTGTGTGTCATCTCTCTCTCTCTCCCCCCTGGAAAAAAATCAGAGAAGAAGGCTCTTTTGGGGTGCTTGTTTGCTCAGAAAGGGTGGGGTGGAAGTAAGGTCCTACCTGATCATCTGATTCTCTCATTTTGTTTCACCTCAGGTTCTGGCTTGCTCCTCCTGTGTGTCACTTATGGAACAACTCTAGTTAAAAGCCTTTCAGTTATTCACAGTCTCCTCCTCTATCTTACCTCAGTGGAGTTCTGTTTATTCATTTAGAATAAAGAGTATGTATTAACCACCTGCCGTATGTTCTCACTGCTTGAAGGGAGAAAGGAAGTAGAAGATGCCTTTCTGCTCCTGAATCATCTGTAATTTATTTGTAGAAATAAGACTTTAGGTATTAAAAAAAAAAATCTAGAAAGCATTTGTGAGAGAGTCTAATAGCAGGTGCTGTGGGTTGCTTATGATGCTAAAGAACAACCCTGTCCAGTGCCCCTCTGTGTAGCAGAAAACTAAAGGAGTACTGTCCGGCACCGTAGTAGCTACCTGGAGAACGATCTTGTCTTCTTTTTATTTATTTATTTATTTATTTATTTATTTAATTCATTTTTATTGTTAGACTTATTGGGGTGACATCTGTTAGCAAGGATTACATAGGTTTCAGGCATACAGTTCTACAGTGCATTGTCAGCTTGTTGTATAATAAGTTCACCACCCAGTGTGAGTTCTCTTTCCATCACCTTATATTTAGCTTCCCCCCCTCCTCTCCCACCCCCTCCCCTTTCTCCCCTCCCTAACC
>PVJL010010989.1:0-11740 GCA_004026885.1 Lyroderma lyra
CTACTAAAGAGGCTGTCTTTTCCCCATTGTATGTTTTTTGCTCCTTTATCGAAAATTATTTGTCCATATATTTGTGGGTTTATTTCTTGGTTTCCATTGGTCTCTATTTCTGTTCTTCTGCGAGTACCAAGCTGTTTTGATTATTGATGCTTTGTGATATAAATAGAAGTCAGGAAGTGTAATGCCACCAGCCTTATTCTTTTTATGTAGTATTGCTTTGGCAATTCGAGGTCTTTTATGGTTCCATATAAATCTAATAATCCTTTTATCTATTTCACGAAAGTATGATTGTGGGATTTTGATGGGTATTGCATTAAATCTGTAGATTGCTTTGGACAGAATGGCCATTTTAACAATGTTAAGTCTTCCTATCCATGAATAGGGGATATTTTTCCACCTCTTAAAGTCTGTTTCAATTTCTTTCAAAAGTGTCTTATAGTTTTCAGTGTATAAGTCTGTCACGTTCTTCGTTAAGTTAATTCCCAGGTATTTCATTCTTTTTGTTGTGATAGCAAAGGGAATTGACTCTCTCATTTCTTTTGCTGTGGATTCGTTGTTTGTAAAGAGGAATGCTGTTGATTTTTGTACATTGATTTTGTATCCTGCAACTTTACTATATTCGTTAATTGTTTCTAATAGTTTCCTGGTGGAATATTTGGAATTTTTTTTATAAAAGATCATGTCATCTGCAAATAGTGACAATTTGACCTCTTCTTTCCCAATTTGGATACCTTTGATTCCTTTCTCTTGCCTGATTGCTGTGGCAAGAACTTCCAGTACTATATTAAATAACATGGTGACAGGGGGCATCCCTGTCTTGTTCCTGATTTGAGGGGAATAGGTTTCAGCTTTTCCCCATTCAGTATGATGTTAGCCGAGGGTTTCTCATATATGGCCTTTATTATGTTGAGATACTTTCCTTCTATACCTATTTTATTTAGTGTTTTGTTCATAAATGAATGTTGTACCTTGTCGAAAGCTTTTTCTGCATCAATTGAAATGACCATATGGTCTTTATCTTTGATTTTGTTTATATGGTGTATCACATTGATTGATGTTCATATGTTGAACCATCCTTGTGCTCCCGGGATGAACCCCACTTGATCATGATATATGATCTTTTTGATGCATTGTTGTATTGTATTTGCTAATATTTTGTTCAGGATTTTTGCATCTGTATTCATCAGAGATATTGGTCTATAGTTTTTGTGTGTGTGTGTGTTGTCTTTGCCAGGCTTTGGTATTAGAGTAATGTTGGCCTCATAGAATAAGTTAGGAGGTATTGCTTCCTCTTCAATTTTTTTGAAGAGTCTGAGGAGGATAGGCAATAATTCTTTGAACGCTTGGTAGAACTCGTTGGTGAAACCATGTGGTTCAGGGCTTTTGCCTTTAGGGAGATTATGGATAGTCATTTCGATCTCGTTGCTATTGATTGGTCTATTTAGATTATCCAGTTCTTCTTGGTTCAGTCTTGGTAGGCTATAAGTTTCTAGAAACTTGTCCATTTCTTCTAGGTTGTTAAATTTAATGGCATAAAGTCCTTCATTATATTTTCTTATAATCCTTTGTATTTTTGTGGTATCAGTGGTAATTTCTCCCCTTTCACTTCTAATTTTGGATATTTGTGTCTTTTCCTTTCGTCCTTTGATTAGTCTCGCCAGGGGTTTGTCAATTTTGTTGACTTTCTCAAAGAACCAGTTCTTTGTAATATTAATTTTTTCTATTGTCTTTCTGTTCTCTAATTGGTTTAGCTCTGCTTTAATTTTTATTATTTCTTTCCTTCTGCTGACTTTGGGTTTTGTCTGCTCTTCTTTTTCGAGTTCTTTAAGATGGGATGCTAAGATGTTTGCTTGTGATTTTTCTTGTTTCTTAAGATACGCCTGTAGTGATATAAATTTCCCTCTTACTACTGCTTTTGCTGTGTCCCAATAATTCTGATACGTTGTATTTTCATTGTCATTAGTTTCTATATATTTTTTAATCTCATCTTTTATTTGTTCTTTTATCTAGTCCTTTTTTAATAAGCTGTGGTTTAATCTCCATGTATATGTGTTTTTTTTCTGCTTTCCTATTACAGTTGATCTCCAATTTCAAAGCTTTGTGGTCTGAGAATACACTTGGTATGATTTCGAACTTCTTGAATTTGCTGAGGCTACTTTTGTGTCCCAGCATATGGTCTATTCTTGAGAATGTTCCATGCGCACTAGAAAAGAAGGTGTAGTCTCTTTTTGTTGGATGAAGTGTTCTGTAAATGTCAATGATGTCCAATTTCTGTAATGTGTCATTTAGAGCTGTCATTTCCTTATTTCCATTTTTATGTTACTATCTCTTTGTTGAAGTTTTCCTTGAGATTGTTGAGCATCCTTATAACTAGTGTTATCTCCATGTCTGGGAGCTTGTCTCCAATTTTGTATTTTAGTTCTTTTTCTGGATCTTTGTTCTGTTCTTTTATTTGGGACATGTTTCTTTGCCGCCCCATTTTGGCTGCTTTCCTGTGTTTGTTTCTATGTATTAGGTAGATCTGCTATGTCTCCTGGTCTTCATAGAGAGGGCTTATATAGTAGGTCTCCTGTGGAGACTAGTAGCATGGTCTTCCTGGTCACTTGAGCCAGGTGTTGCAGGTGTGTTCCTTGTGTGGGTTGTCTATACCTTCCTATTGTAACTGAGCCTTGATTATTGTTGGCACATCAATGGGAAGAATTGACCCTCAGGTTTATTGTTTATGAGAACTGATTGTGACTACAGTGGAGGAGATGTGGTGCAGGAGCTGACCCTATGGAGCCCAATTCACTTTAGTAAGGCTCTGATGCCTGCCCAATGTGCTCTTTGTGTGTGTCCTTTATGTGTTTCATTTGTGGAGGTGCTTGGCTGTTGCTGTGGTATGGTCTAAACCTGGCTCTGGGTAAGTTGGTTCTGAGGCCTATTGGGGAGGGCCCTGTATCACTTGATATGTGCGAGAAAGTGATCTGCAGATGGTTGCCACTTGTGCTGGACTTGTAGATGCCTGGGAGAGGCTAAGCTGTGAACTAGGGCCAGCTTCTGCTAGTGCAAGGCTTGGGGGCTGCTTAGTAAGAGGTACATGACACGAGTGCACAGGTCAAGTGCTGCTTTTTTGTGGTTTCTGAAACTTTGAGAGATTTTAGAAAAAAGTCCACAGCATGAGCCAAGACAGACCATTTGTATAGAAAAGCCACTGGAAGTGGCTTAGGTGGGCTTGCAAGTTGGGTTTGGCAGGACCTCAGGGAATTGCCAGGGCAGGGAAAATGGTGTTAGCCATGTTGATGGAGACTCAAATTTGGCTCCTGCCAGCATATGAAGGCTCAATGGTGGGAGAGCTCAACAATGAAACAATGGCTTTTGCCAATACTTCTGTCTGGGAGAGAGCTGCCCTTCCCGCCTTTACCCTGAAGCCAGACAATTCAGTTTCTCTCCATATGTTCCTGGCACCTTTCAAGCTGCTGTTGCCCCAGCACTGGAGCTCAGAGTGAGTCTTTTCATGAATCCTGTAATAAAAACATCTGGGACTTCAGCCATCTTCCATCTCACTCTGCCATCATTTCCACTAGTGTTCATAGCCAGAAGTTATGGAAACTTCTCTTCCCATCACTGGAACCCTGAGCTGGGATCTTTGTGTGGGGGTGGACCCCTTGCTTCTAAGAGAGAATCATTGCAGCCAAGGTATCCCCCTCTCTTTTAAACTACTTCTCGTGGGTTAAAGGTGTGAGACCAGCCTGAGTCACCAAAATCTAGGTGAATAGAAGTTCTATAACCAAGGATATACAGAACAAGCTATATTAAGTCTTGACATAGCTTGTTCTGTATATCCTTGGTTATAGAACTTCTATTCACCTAGATTTTGGTCATTCTCAGTGATGGTTGTTTTGTAGTGTAATAGTAATTTTGAAGTGGTTGTGGGAGGAGGTGAGCACAGCATTTTACCTACTTTGCGATTTTGACAAGTTATGAAGTTATTTTTTGATGGCTTTTGCTCAGTTATAGTCTTCATTTTGCCCTCACTTTTTATCATAGAACATAATCTCTTTTTAAATGCTTTTTAATTTTTTTAAATTATATTTTACCTAAAATATTATAACAATTTCAAATGTACAGCACAGTGATGAGTCATTTATAAACTTACTAAATCCTCATTTTGAAACATCTGCTTCCCTTCTCATACCATACATAGTTATTATAATGTTGTTGTTTATATGCCCTGTGCTGCATTTTATATCCCTGTGACTATCTGTGACTATGAATTTGTACTTCTTGATTTTTTCTCCTCTTTTTCACCCATTCACCTCTCCTATCACTCCAACAAATCTAGTACCCATTTAACAACACACACATTAACTGCAACCTTATTGACTATATTCCCATGTTATACTCTATATCTCCTTGACTATTGCCTTGTAACAACCAAACCAAGCTTCTCTATCCCTTTCTCTTATTTTACCCACTCTCCCAGCTATCCTCCCACCTTAAAGAAGTCCCTCTAACGTTCTTTGTAGTACTGGTTTGGTGGTGATGAATTCCTTTAGCTTTTTCTTATCTGAGAAGCTATTTGTCCTTCAATTTTGAATGCTAGCCTTGCTGGATATATTAATCTTGGTTGTAGATCCTTGGTTTTCATCACATTGAATATTTTCTGTCAATCCCTTCTGGCTTGTAAAGTTTCCGGTGAGAAATCAGCTGAGAGTTGAATGGATGTCCACTTAATAAGTTACTGCTTGCATTTCTCTTGCTGCTTTTAGAATTTTCTCTTTGTCTTTAATTTTTGCCATTTTAATTATGATGTGTCTCAGTGTTCCTGTTTGGGATCATCTTGTTTGGGACTCTCTGTGCTTCCTGAGTTTATATGTCTGTTTCCTTTACCAGGTTAGGAAAATTTTCAGTCATTATTTCTTCAAATAATTTCTTGATCCCTTGCTTTTTCTCTATCCCTGCTGGTATGCCTATGATTCAAATATTTTAACATTTAATATTACTGCACAGAAATCTCAAACCATTCTCATTTTTTTTGGTCCTTGTTTCTCTTTGTTGTTCTGATTGGGTGTTTTCTGCTGGCTTTTCTTGGAAATCACTGTTTTGTACTTCTACTTCATCTAGAGTGGTGACTTTTATCCCGTTCTTTATTTTAGTTAATATAATCATTGCCTCCGTCTGGTCCTTTATAATTGTTTGTAAATCTTTTTTAATGTTTGCTATCTCACTGTTAAAATTATCATTCAGTTCCTTAAGCATTTTTATAATCATTGCTTTGAGTTCTGTTTCTGATGTGTCATTTGTCCCCTTCTCTTTTACTTTTTTTGTCTGTTGTTTGAATTTATTTTGAGCTCCCTTTCTCTGGTTTCTCATTTTGGCAGCCTCTCGGACCTTCACTGCTGCAGTTTGTTTGCTGTTTGCTGCTGACATTGGGAGAGCAGAGGTCTGTGGGGGAGGGGCATTTGCAGCTTTTTTTTATTTCTGGGGCTGCAGGGATTTGGGGCGTGATTGTGCCTTTTGTTCTCCATTTGCCCCTTGGATGCTGCCCTGAGCCTTGGGGTCCATCCTGTCTGCTGGTCTTTCAGACCATGCTGATTGTGGGCTGAGAAATCTGCACACAGGTCTCTCTCCTTCTCCTTCCCCACAGGATTGATTGAGCTGTGGCTCTTCACTGCTCCATCACTACCCTTCGTCTTGGAACTGGAGTGAAGTCTGGCTGCTGCATTTTGTGGATAGGCTGGTACCTTCTGGGGGCCAAAATGAGGTCTGATTGCAGTATCTCACACCCCCTCCTCTGGGCTTCCTTACCTCTGTTCTGTGGACTGAGTGAGGTCCAGAATATTCTCCCACTACCTTCTTCCTCCTCCCTCCCCCAGTGGTAGAGTGGCAAGTGGGGACCTGAGTGTGGCCATGTCTCTACACTTCCCCTTTTATTTCTCCTTTGTTTAACCCTCTGTCCACCTGAACTTACTTCAATATGATGAGTGGGTTTCTTAGCTGTAATTGTACATTGTGTAGAGAGTCTTTATGAGTTATAAATGTTTCATTAGTTGTAATCTCCAGGGGAGTTTTTCAGAGGTCCCTCTCACATCACCATTTTTTGACTCCTCCAGAACATAATCTCTTGCACATTATTATTCCATTTTATCACTCACTGTTATGATTTTGAAATTCACAAAGGTATTTACACAAAACATTTATATTGCCTTTCCTCTTTCTCATGTTATCATCTGAAGGTGTCATGATCTTTCTAAACCATACTTTCTAAAATTTTGTCTACTAAGATTTATCTGCTTTATCTTATCTTGGTAGTACTTATCACTAGCATACTCCATGTTTTTATATGTATGTCTTGTTTATTAATATTTTCTGTTTTTCCCAAATTAAAATATAAGCTCCACTAAAGCAAATATTTTTGTTGGTTTTGTTCATCGGTATATCCTCAGTGCCTAGAACAATGCCTAAGATAGAGTAGGTGCTCAATAAATACTTGCTAATGATGAAAAAATGAGTTGCTTAGGATGAAAAATTAAGTTTTGGTATAATAACTATATCTGGTCTTTATCTCAGTTCCTAGATCAGAGCTTCAAAAATTCTTGCAATTTTCTCAGTGGTAGGAGTGTCTTTGTTATGCTAATAAAGTTATTTAGGATGGGCCCCTAAATAGCTCCACAATGGGGATTGGTCACCAGAAAGATCAAACATGGGATTAGGGAGTTGGAATTTTCAGCTGCCCAACCTCTGGGGAAGGAAAAGAGACTGGAGATGGTGTTCATATGTGTGGTCAATGATTTAGTCAATTATGCCTATGTAATGAAATTGTGATAAAAACTCTGGATACCAAGGCATGATGAGTCTTCTTGGTGAACACACTGATATTCTGGGTGGTAGGTGATGGGTGGATGTCATATACGGATTCCAAGACACTCTGTGTCCCCTGTTTTTGCCCTCCATCTTGCCCTATATGTCTCTTCATTTGGCTGTTCTTGATCTGTCTCTTTAATAATAAAACTGTGATCCAAAGTATAGCACTTTTAAAGAGGTATTGATACCTTCTAACAAATTATAAAAACTAAAGGAGTCATGAGACCCTAAATTTGTACCTAATTGGAAGTATAGCTGGAGTGTGAGGTGGAGCAATCTTGTGAAAGACTTTGCCTTTATAACTGTGGGTTGACACTAACTTGGGGGAGTTAATGTCAGTATTGGATTGCAGTACACACACCTGGGGTAGAAATGGAACATTAAGTTAAAAAATAAGTTTTTAGGTTAAAAACCAGTTAAGTTGATTTAAAGAAA
This sequence comes from Lyroderma lyra, assembly GCA_004026885.1. Taxonomy (NCBI): domain Eukaryota; kingdom Metazoa; phylum Chordata; class Mammalia; order Chiroptera; family Megadermatidae; genus Lyroderma; species Lyroderma lyra. The sequence continues at coordinate 7,282 of PVJL010010989.1, forward strand.
AATATTGAGTAGTAATGGCAGACAGATATAAGAAATCAAGAAAAACAGTTATTGGAAGTGGCCTACAAGTAACTTAACTTGTGGAAAGACCCCCATGTGAGTAGTGATCAATGCAATAAAAACAGAGTTTCCTTATTTTATCAACTTTGACCTATAAGCAGTACAGGAAACTAAGTCATGGGCGAGGTAATTTTCACAATATTGGAATGAGGAAGGCATTATTTCAGAAATATACGAGTGTGTCATAAATGCATACCACATTCAAGTCTGTGCTGATAAATGTGAAACTTTCAAAAACTGGAAGATTTCATTAAAAATAACTAATTCAAGAAAAGGAAGAAAGACTGAGTACACCAAGAACCATGAAAGAATATGATAGAAATGTCACCAGAGGCTAACACAAATGTCTAGGAGAGATCTCAATCTGGAGCAACCATGACTGAGTTCTTATCTTCACACAAGAAAGAATTCAAGAGTGAGAGTGAGAAAGATGCAGGAAAGCAAGAGTGATTTATTGAAAGTGAAAATATACATTTGAAAGGAAAGTGTGGGCAAACTCAGAGAATGTGTCACCCTGAGGAAGTCATGATCAGGAATTTTTATCCCTCTCGGAGCAGGAATTGGTTATGTCTCATCCACGTGGTTCATTCATCTTTTCACCCTGGGTGGGACCCTCCATCTTCCACTTTTCTCTTCCTTTTTGGTTTCTCTGGTTTGTCATGGCATCAGATGCATAATGGGGGTCATAGTAACCACAATGCCAATAAGATAATACTGATATTATAATTAACTAAAGGTCAGGTCCCAGTCATAGGGATCAGCCTAGGTGGATGAAACTGGTTCTTGTTTTTTTTGTTGTTTGTTTTTTTTCCAGCTGCAGGAACTGGATACAGTCACTTATCCAGTGTAACCAGTGAAGCACCTCACCTTGTACCTTAGTTGGGGTTGTCAATTTCCTAAGCTACCTATCTTGCCTCAAATCCATATAGAAGAAAAAAAATGACCTTAAATGACAGCTCTCAAGTTTTGATGGGTAGGTTTCTCCTGCTCTTCAAACTTTGAGAGAATGGGTAAATTATCAGCTTGTATAAACATCCAGTAAAATCTCTCACCAAGGTTAGCCACAGGAATTATTTCTTCTTTAGTATGGATTTATCATCTTTTGTTATCCAGGCTCTACTGATTTTTTTCTGTTCAAGGTAGGGCTGTTGGGCTGGTTACATTTCTCCAGGGGAGCCTCTGTGATCATCAGGAAGAAGATTGGCAGTGTCCCACACCAGTTTAGAGTGCAAACATTTCATAATAGAATATTTATAAATGGATTTCTTTTATAAATGATTAAATACACAAGGAATACACTGTCATTATGAGATAATAAGAGGAAAATATATTATGAAAGTCCCTGATTTCAGAGCCCTGCTGTGCAATATTAGCTTATGGTTAATAATACTGTATTGTGGGTTTTTTTGTTAAGAGGATAGATCTTATGCTAAGTGTTCTTATCACAATACTAAAAAAATGTAAAGTTTATGAAAGTATTCAAAAATTTTAAACATTATCAAATTCATATACTCAAGGAAAAACTTGATTTTGAGAAAATATTTTTACCTCTGGGGAATAAAAGTGCCTAAACATCAAAATAAAACTTGATTTTAAAAAATAGAGGGAGAGAGAGAGAGAGAGAGAAGAGAAGAGAAGAGAAGAGAAGAGAAGAGAAGAGAAGAGAAGGAGAATTCCAGTGTTTCTGGAGACAATAGTCTTACTTCCAAGGAGCTTCTCTTCTCATGGGAGGTGGTAGAATTAATAAATGAGAACCACATTCTTTATGAGGGTGAACCAGACCCACACAGCTTTCTGTGGTTAAGCACAAGGAGTTTGCAGAGACTGAAAGTCCTTTGTGCAATGAATTTATTCCTTTGTTTTATATTATGCTACACCTCATGGCCTTTATTTCAGTTTGCTTGTGTTTTCTTTTGATGTATAAAAAAAGTAATGGAAAATTTTGTTTATTGGTATCCCAACTAAGGTGAAAAAGTATTTTGATTGGTTGTTAGCTTGAGTCTTAATTTTATGCTTCCAGGGAAAACACAAAAAGGGACAGAATGTAAATATACCACTCCTCTTGCCCTCAACCATCTACCCCTCAGCCCCTGGTGGAGCTTATGAAGTCCTGGCTGCCATTCTAGGAAAAACAAAAACCAAAAAACAAAAACCCTCATCTTTGCTCTACTCCCACAAGTGAGTTGCATGCACTTAGGTCTTTGAGAAATCCCGCCTTTTTGATAGTAGGCTGGGATCATTGCAGCAATTATCTGGCATGGTATTAAAACAAGTGAAAATGGGACTTTGCCTGACATCTTGATTTTGGCTGGGGCTCCAAGCCCAAAACCACAGTGCTATGAGGACACCCGGTAGGCAGGTTATCTGTGGCAAAAGCATATCATCTCTTTCTGAGGTTCATTCTCCTTTCTCTCTACTTTATCTGGAGTGGTGACATGACCAGCTCATTCCAGGGTTTTCCAGGGTTCCTTGCTGTGCAGCAGTCATGTGACACAATAAAGCATAGAGGAGAGAATGAGGCTGATTCTGTGAGCCTATTCCTTTTATCCTCTTCCTGCTTGAAATGCAGATACAAAAACTAGAGTTCTGGAAACCATCCTGAGGACATGAGGATGTGGGTCAGACCTTAAGAGAAGCAGAGTGGGAAACTCATGGAGGCACCAGGCCAGGCCCAAGATTCCTATCTTCAGGCTAGTTTTAGATAAGATAAAAGTAACTTTGTAATTTGTTCAGGCCACTGTTTGGGGGAGCTCTGCAAAACACAGCTAAGCTCAATTACTGAGAAATACAACATCCACACTGGATTTGCAAAGGCCAAGGAGGGAGAGTTGGGAATTGACTATGGGATGAGAGACTGGAGAGCAGAGGCTGCAGGGAGTCTGAAGTTTTCTCCCCTAATAGCCAAGTGAGAAACTTCAGGGGACAAATCTAAGAGATTGGCAAGTCCTCCTCTCCTAATTGGGGGACTCACACCTGAGCCACCCTCAGGAGAGAAATGGGAAGGACTGGCTGCCACAGAGGCAAAATGAGGAGAAGTGTATGGCTCCTCAGCTAGGCAGGCCTGAGCATTCTCCCACCATGATCATGTGACCTGTAGGCCAGATGAAGACTTAGTAGGGAGAAATCAGACTGTGGCACCTAGAGAAATATTCCACCCAAATGGACCACCTGCAGATGAAGGAGGCCTGACAGTTTGAATAGGGCAGATGTCCAGAACAAGGAGATGTAGAGTGAGGATGGAAAGACCCCTTTAGAAGAACTCACTCATGCAGGAAGCTGTGGATGGAGGCCTTTGGGAAGGAAGCCTAAAGAAGCTGCAGAAGCTTCCCTGAAAGAAAGAGAAAGGATGGGGACATGTGACATGCAGGGAGTACTGGCACCCTCTGCCCTGCTGCCTTCTTCAACCACAGGTACCTCTGGAGCCATGGGATCTATTAATAGCATGCAGAGAGGAGGAGAGAGAGAGAACACAGTAACCAGCCTCCCTTCCCCACCTGAAGGCATAATTGAGAGAAGTGCTGTAGTAGCACAAGTTTTAAATTAGATAAGAGTCTGGAGTTTGCTATCAGACTGGACCAGACTTTCTCTTCTTTAGAAACCAGAAAGGCTATAAACCTGCCCAAGATTTCACTGAGGAGAGTGTGGAGTGGTGGTGTGAAAGAATGAAGTGGTCTCCTATCTGCCCATCTGAGTCAAGTGGGCCTGCTAGTGACATGATCTGCAATATACAAGGAAGCAACAGGGTGCACTCCCCCGGCTCTGCCTCCTGGGGTCCTGCTGTTTCATTGCAAGCAGAAGCATCAGAGTACTTCCCTGTCAGAGAGGGAAGGCATTCCCAATTGTGGCAGACCACCAGGTAGGAGATAGTCACACTGGGTGGTGAACTTACTATACAACAAGGTGACAACGCACTGTAGAATTGTATGCCTGAAACCTATGTAATCCTTGTTAACAGATGTCACCCCCATAAGCCTAACTATAAAAATAAATTTTAAAAAAAAGAGATAAGCATAAAGAATGAAATAAAAGTCACCTGTATTCTGTGTCTCAGAGACGTAATTTTTTGTGTGTGGTATTTCTGATTTGATTATAGAACTGTGATGACACTTGTTTTGGGGAAGTACTCCCATATTTGAAGACTAATGTGAGAAACATCCACACAGGATTCAATAGCAGCCACATTGGACCGTCGTCACTACCCAGCACCTCCAGCTGTATCAGGAGCTAGTGGTTCTGTACAGTGAAGGTCATGTGCAGGACGTGCTCAGATGTACAGGGCATGGTACTGTTTGCCCTTCCACTCCCCATAGCTGCGGAGGGAGTGAGACCACAAGAGAGTCACTCTAATAACTGGGGTAAGTTTGATCGGGAGCGGAGAGGGGAGAGCGGAGAGCGGACC
>PVJL010010989.1:11840-45691 GCA_004026885.1 Lyroderma lyra
CGCACCAGCCCCTGTCACCATCACCGTGGGCAGCGAGGCCGGGACCCAGCCCCCGCACCAGCCCCTGTCACCATCACCGTGGGCAGTGAGGCCGGGACCCAGCCCCCGCACCAGCCCCTGTCACCATCACCGTGGGCAGTGAGGCCGGGACCCAGCCCCCGCACCAGCCCCTGTCACCATCACCGTGGGCAGTGAGGCCGGGACCCAGCCCCCGCACCAGCCCCTGTCACCATCACCGTGGGCAGTGAGGCCGAGACCCAACCCCCGCACCAGCCCCTGTCACCATCACCGTGACCGTGGGCAGTGAGGCCGGGACCCAGCAGCCGCCGCCCCCGACCTGAGCGCTGCCAACGCGGAGCCGGGCACCACGGGCGGCGGCGCAGGGAGTGGTGGCCGGGCGGCCTTACATCGGGGACAAGAAGGTCATCGCCACGCAGGTTTGGGGAACTGTAAAACAGTTCAATGTACGGGACGGATACGGTTCCATGAACGGGAACGCCGCCGAGGAAGATGCGTTTGCACAGCACACTGCCACGGAGGAGAGGGACCCCAGGAGGTGCCTCCGCAGTGGGGACGGCGGACTGTGGCGCCGGGTGTCGTGGAGGGAGGACCGGGAGCGGGGGCACCGCCCACGTCGCAGGGGTCCCCCACGCGGTCACCCGCAGAGTTACCAGGGTAGGGGGCGTGGGGGAAGGCCGGGCCCAGCAGCGCCGGCCCCCGCAGGCCACGGCTCCCACCCTTCCTGCGGGGAGGGTGATGGCGGTGACCACCAGGGGGACAGAAGGCGTGTCGGGGCCACAGACCACGCGTCCTCGCCACGGGCAGCCTGGAGCAGACAGCAGTGAGCAGCATAAGGAGAACCAGGGGGGTGAGACCCCGGGTCAGCAGCCGCCTCCGCGTCGGGGCCGCCTGGCTTTAAGCGCCGACGCCGACCCCAGACAACCCTAAAGCACAAGGCGGCCAAGAGACAAAAGCAGCCGGTCCACCGGCCGAGGGCTGGGCCGCTCCCGAGGCTGAGCAGGCCGAGGCCGGCGGCTGACCACCCCCACCATCGCCCGGTTCGGGCACCCGGCAGTAAGCAGTGAACGAGCATTGGCGCTAAAGGCCCTAAGGGCCTGTTGCTTCTTGCCATTGACCAGAGAACTGGAACTATCTGCGTTATCTATGCAGCATGGGGTTTGTATTATTTTTAACCTAAGGATGTCTCTTTTGGGCAATGACAAACGTGTCTTTTAATAAAAAAAAAAATAAGAAAAAAGAAAGAAAAAGCCTGTTTTTTCTCAATACACCTTTAAAGGTTTTTAAATTGTTTCTTATCTGGTCAAGTTGAGATTTTTAAGAACTTCATTTTTAACTTATAATAATAAAAGTTTACAACTTGATTTTTTTCAAAAAGGTCAACAAACTGCAATCACCTGTTAATAAAGTCTTAAATAATTGAAAAAAAATTAAATAAAGAACTGGGGTAGTGTGCAGTATGGGAGAGCAGGGTCTTTCTCTGTGGCTTGATGCTAACCTGGCCATGGAAACTTGCACTGCTCTCGAATTGAAGTATCAGATGGTTCTTGGGCATCCAACTCTCCTAGTAGTGGACAGGGGCAGGGGACTGTGGAAGCAGCCTGGAGGCACAGCTTACCAGGCCAAGGAGGTCAATGTCTTCGGTGTCTTTAGACAGGAAGGAGCAGGTCAGTCATGAGCCTCCTGAGAAGAACCCCACAGGAAGAATGTCTGCCAGGCGGAAATGTCCTCACTAAAGGGACTATGGGTGTGTTCTTGAGGACAGGAGCAGAGGTGAGGCAAGTAGGCACTGCTCATGTCAGGAAGTGATGCAATGGGGAGTCCCTATTGGGGTGTCTCTGAAAACCCCACAAGAGAGCTGCACACAACATTCAAAAGGAAATCCCAAGCAGCACTAGTAAGTGAAATGGTCTTTGCTCCCTTTTCTGTTATGCTAGATGATTCACAAACATGTCGGGATGAGAGAGTAAAGGGTTGAAAGCAGACTGTGTCCTCCCTCTGCCCTTCTGCTGGTCCTGGGGCTGAGCATCATGCCCAAGGAGTTGGGAAAGTAAACGGCTCTAGGTTGTCTATAACTTTCATTTAAATGGCCTGGATTTTTCACACTTGAAGGTAAAGGTTTATCATTCCTGAAAGTGACCAGAGGTGGCCTGGGGTGCTGCAGGGGGAGCTGACAATCTTGTGACCAGGCAGTGGTGGGAAAGCAATAAAACTATTCCCCAATTATAGCCAGCAGAGTGCAAATGCACAAGGTATTATACAAGACAAGCACTGTGCATTTCCTGACAAAATCAAATCATACCCTATATAGTGTTTTGGATCTTGCATTTGACTTAATATATTATAAACATTTTCCATATAAAAACTTCTACACTTTATTGTAGAAGTCTAATTAATTCATTTATTTCTCTAAGAGAAATTGGGTGTTCAGAAGGATTTTTTTTAGCTAGCTTTAGAAACTCCATCTCAAATAAGCAGCCATCACACTGAAGTCTAATAGAAATTAAGAATAAGATATGGATATTGGTTTCCATAATTTTTATTGAACATTTTCCTGCAGTTTCTAGCTATTTCAGTTACCTATAAACCATAAATAAGATCTGATTCTTATACATGAAGAAACCAAATTACAATTAGTTACCAATAATATGGTTAAATACCTGTGTTTCCCAAGAGAATTAAAACATAGCAAAGTATTATTAAGAGATTTTAGTATAAACACATAAATAACTGCTCAAGTGAATAAATTTTCTATATAAAATAAATAACCAGTTAGCACCATCAAAAGAGATTCCATTCATAATAAGGACAGAAAATATTAAAATGTTTGAAAATAACTTTCACCAAGAAATTTGAAGTCTCTTATAAAAATTTATTATATTTTGTTGAGAAAAATCAATAGAGAACTTTATTTCTGGGTAAAAACACATAATACATTTATATATTTAAATGTCATAAAACTAAGCACATAAAAATGTCATAAAAGTATATGAAAAGATGTGCAATACAATTTGTCATTAGGAAATTGCAAATTAAACAACAGTGAGATATCACTATGCACTTATTAGAACAGCTAAAACCCAGGACATCAAGGATGCGGAGCAACAGTAACTCCCATTCAGTGCTGAATGCAAAATGGTACAGCCACTTGGCAGGACAGTTCAGCCATTCCTGACAAAGCTAAATATAGAGGTTACTATAATACATGATCCAGCAATCCCACTCCAAGGTATTTACCCAAATTATCTGAGAAATTATGTCAACACAGAAACCTGCTCATGCATGTTCATAGCAGCTTTATTCATAATTGACTAATCATGGAAGCAACCAAGATGTCCTTCCATAGGTGAATGCATAACTAAACTATGGTAACTCCATAAAATGGGATATCATTCAGCAATAAAAAAGAAAACAGTTATCAAACCATGAAAAGACTTGGAGAAATGTCTTAAATGCTTAAAGGCATAATTGTTAAATGAAAGAAGTCAATCAGAAAAGCTACGTATGGTGTGATTCTAACTATATGACATTTTAGAAAAGACAAAACTCCCCATCCCTTAGGTGGGCTGTGCTCAGTGACTTCTTCCAAAGAGGACACTGTGGGAAGGGGGAAAAGAGTAACTTTACAGTGGCGAAAACTGAGAGACACTTCAACTGGGTGATCAAGGTCAACACTAATAGAGATAAGTCATGCTGATAGCATGTGATAAAAATGGTACCTTACCTATATGGTTTTCCTCACAAAAACAAACAATCTCAGTCTAATCAGGAGAAAAACATCAATTTAATCTCAATTACGGGACATTCTATAAAGTTCCTGCCCAGTGCTCTTCAAAACTGTCAAGGTCATCAAAAACAAGTCAGGTCTGAGATATTGTTCCAGCCAAGAGGAGTCTGAGAACACATAATGACTAAATGTAATATGGGATCCTGGGATAGAAAATGGTCATTCTATAAAAACTAAAGAAATCCAAATGAAGGGTGCACTTTAATAATAATGTATCATATACACAATGGAATATTACTCAGCTATAAGAAAAGATGAAATATTGCCATTTGCGACAAAATGGATGGACCTGGAGATCATCATGCTTAGTGAGATAAGCCAGACAGAAAAAACAAAGAACTGTATGACTTCACTCATATGTGGAATATAAAACTGAAAGCAAAGAAAAAAAGAAATGAACAAATAAATAACCCATGGACACAGTCAATAGTTTAATGTTTATTTGGGGACGAGTGGGTTAGGGAGGGGAGAAAGGGGAGGGGGTGGGAGAGGAGGGGGGGAAGCTAAATATAAGGTGATGGAAAGAGAAGTCACATTAGGTGGTGAACTTATTATACAACAAGTTGACAATGCACTGTAGAACTGTAAGCCTGAAACCTATGTAATCCTTGCTAACAGATGTCACCCCAATAAGTCTAACAATAAAAATGAATTAAAAAAAATAATGTATCAATATTGGTTCATCAATTATAACAAATATACATTAATTGTAACTAAGGTAAGATGTTAGTAATGGAGAAACTGGGTATGGAATGTAGGGTATAGGGGAACTCTCTGTACTATCTTTGTCATTTTTCAGCAAACTGTTCTGAAGTTAAAAGCTTATTTTAAAATATGTATCGACAGTTTCTTAGCCAATTTACTCATTTTAATGTAATTCAAAATCCCAGGAGGATTATTTCCAAAATGAAAAGTTGATTATAAGAGTAATGTGGACCAAAAAAAAAAGAAGTGGAATAGTAAAATAAATTTTGGCAATGATGAGCAGGGGTGTGAAGTTCTATAACTGATGCTAAAACACATAAAACTACAGCCTTAGAATGCTATGGTTTCATCAAAAACAGATTGATGAAATAGAATGTTTGATCCAGAAACAGACGAGAGAACTTTTAAAAATTTAACCTGTAGAAGGGTGACGCTCTGATGAACCGAAAGAGGAAAGGATTGCCATGTTTGCATATTTACATGTGGAATACAGTTTGTACAAAAAAGCACCCTGTTTTATTTAATTTTTAAAATTTGACCTCAGGTATAGAAGGTTAGGTTAGGCACATTCTTCAGGTATGGCCTGCTGTCATCATTACTCCATGCAAGGCTCTGTTGTGTCTGAAATTGTTTTCCCTTTATCCTTGATTACTTCTGTCCCGCAGTGGCACCCAATCCAATATGTTTGGTTTATATATTTAGAAATGCAAGTGCTTTTGAAAAATAGGTAGTATTCTTTTGTGCATGTGTTTCAACTTACAGAAATGGTTATATCCAATAGGTCTAATTGTATTTCTTCCCTTTTTCATCCAACAATTATGTATTTTAAGATCTGTTCATTTTGCTGTACATACTGACAGCCTAATGCTTTGGACTACTGCACCATTTCCCATAGTACACACCTGCCATATATATTTATCCATCTCCCTGGCAGTGAGTGTGTAGGTTCCCTCAACCTTCCCAGGCCCAGGAATAATACTGTGATGAAAGAACCTTGTTCATGTTTCCCATTCCTGTGTCACTTTCACCGGGATACTCAGGAGGGTGGGCTGTGGAGCCACGTGACTACTAAGGCTTAATTTTACTAAGCACTACCACTTGCTCTCCAGAATAACCAAACCAGTTCACATCCAGACAGCAGAGTATAAGGGTTTCCATTACTACATTCTCTCCAACATTTTTGTTATCTAATTTTCTCATTGTTGCCATCTGAAGGATATGTAGTTAGAGCTGATTGATGTGATATTTTAATTTAATAACTGGAAGGGTTTAATAACTCTCTTATTTTCTGTTACAGCATTTCCTTCAATAAATAGCCCCTCATATTCTTTGCTCGTCATTCTTAGGATTTCTTGTCTTTCTCTCATTAATTTGTAAGTATCCCATGTATATTCCAGATTATTTCACTTGGCTGAGTGCTGTTTTTCTGCCTTACTGTGGGGTTATGGTTTATTCAAGACAGTGTGGGGAGATTAGAGTTACCCCCCAAATACCCACCTCTTCACTTCTCTCCATGCAAGGGGCACAGTTGTTTTTCAATCAGGGCTGCTATTGCCCCATCTCTGTGCCCATTCACTGGGAGCAACCATAGTCAGTTGCTCTGGAGGGTTTCATTGTTCTTAGCATTGCCTGGACAAATTTACAGACCTCCATTGCCTTTGATGGTGCCTCCAAGGCTATTTTAGAGAGAGATGGACCCATGCTAGGTAGACATCTTTCCTAGAACCAGAAGATAGTGTGCCACATGCCAGCTTTACAGGGAAAATTGTTGGGGAGAAAAACATTTAAGTACTCTTTACATGTGTGCATTAAATATATATTAAAGTGTTTTCTTAGGGAAAACATGTAATTATTGTGTTTGCCACATCAAGCAGCTGAAAGCTGCTCTTCTTGTTGTCTCATAGTCCTCATCATTTTCTTGGTTGGTGGCAGACCAAATTAATACTCAGCAGCCCTTGCACAATGCTTGTAACATTAAACAGAACAAGTGTCACAGCAACAGCTCATTTGCTTTTGCACCACAGGCTGTGGAAGTGATAGATTTAAATCTGAATGGTGGATTAATAACCCAAACTCTTGATTGTCCTGTCGTTCATTAGTTTTGTGAGAAAATCTACCATAGAAAGCAAGGCTGGTGTATTTTTTGTGAGGGTTTTCCATGGCTGTGCTCCACCTGACTCTGGGGGTGTGACTCTTCAGGTGATTGCAAAGACAGCCAAGGTTGAGAAACAGAGCCAACTCAGACAACTGGTTTTCAAACCTGGCTGACCACTGCATCACCCAGGAAATCATAAAAGATTCTATTTCCTGTGTCCCCTCCCAGAGGTTCTGATTTAATTGGTATGGAAAGCAGCCTGGGCACCAAGATTTTTAAATGCTTCTCAAATGATTCAAATATGTAGCAAAGTTTAAAAATCACTGCCTTAAAATGTTTTAGCTCTTTTCACTCCTCACATCAGCCACATCACTGTGCTCATTAGTTGAATTCTATCTGATTTGTAAGTGCCCACCCCCCGACTAGTCACTATTTATTTTTCTATACTGAAGGCTCACTTGGGTTTTCATGTTTATCAATTATTTATCCATCATTGCTTCTTGTATCTCGTGCTTTCCTTTGGAATCCACATTTTTTTTTCATGACAGCATCCTTTAGAACTCCCTTTAGCCAGAGTCTAAATGTAGCTCTAAATTTTCTGTACATTTTTTTTGTTAAAATGCTTTATTTTAGCTTCTGAACCACTGAAATCTGAGTTGAAAATTACCTTCTCTGAACACTCTGAAGGTATTATTACATTGCCTTCTTTTCTCCAGTGCTGCTAACAAGACGTCTTGGTTAGTCTATTATCTTCAGGTAATATATTTCCTTTTCTTTTTTTGTTTTCGTTTTTGTTTTTTGGTCTGGTTGCTTTTATGTTTTTCCCTTTGCCTTTTGCTTTTGTCAGATTCACTTACATAACTTTTGGGTGTAAATTTATTTTTAAAATTCTGGTTGCAATTTCTGATTTGTCCCTTTAAGCATTCACTGCTTACCTCCCATTCACATGCTTTTCAGCCATGTTCCCCCTGCATGGTGCCTCTTCTCTCTCCTAGTAGGTGTAGGTTGGGTCCTTCCCTTTTTTCTCCATGTCAGTTACTTCCTCTTTCATATTTTTCATCTCTTTGCCTCTCCATCTGCAGTAAGTTTGAATTCTTTACCTTTAAACTATGTCATATTTGCTTAATTTTAAATTTTAATTACTATATTTCAAGAAGTTGCATTTGCTTCATTTAAAGCTATATGTTTTTGCTTTTGTATTTTCCTGCTTTTGTTTATGCTTTCTATTTTATCGCAGTAATAATTTCAAGCACATTTACTTTATACTTCATACTGATTATTTTAATTTCTTGGTATAATAGCCTTTCCTATTTTTTTCAACTGATTTTCCCAGAGGACTCCTTGTGTGGTGTGTGTGTGTATAAAATACATTTACTATTAAAATGGCATGATGCCTAGGATTTGCTTCAGAAAGTATCAAGTGTTGAGGAAATGAGCATTAGCATACTTATAGATGAAGTAAGATTGGTGTTGTGATTTGTAGTCACTTATAAGCTTATCTTCACAAAGGATTTGGGGGGGCATTTTGATGCTCTACTTAACCTCATTAATTTCATGGGTATTGGTAAGATTTTTAAAAATTGATACCTTGTCTTTAGGATTTCTGCACCATGTGATTAGCATAAATTGGGACCTCACATGATGATTAGGAGCCTAGAATTTTTTCACCTAGAGCCTAAGTTGACCTAAGCTTGTGTTGCTTCTCTGGCCCGATGGGCAGATTCCTTTTAGTTTCCTTTCACTGAAGGGCTGTTGTTCCAGAACCCTAGGATTGACTTGAAGTCTCTACTGATTCCCACATGTGGGTGTATAAGGGTAAGTCTCCATTCCAGAGAGAGCATTACAACTCTTACCTTTATCCTCTAAGGTTTATTTCTGAGCAAATATTTGTGAGGGCCACCATGACATCCATTATTATTAATGACATACAGGGATTCCCTTTTTTGTCTTTCAAGATTATCTTTGTATATACATATTTCCTAACATTTTTATTCTCTGTGTATGTGTATAAGGGGCAGTGTCCACATTGGCTCATTCTGCCAGGTTGATGGTTATTAATGGTATATAGGAAATAATTTAGCTTCTTGCACTTAAATTTGTAACTCAGGACTTTTCTTAATTATCTTATTCTTGTATTTCTTACATAGACAATATAATATGAATATGCTATTATAATAAATACAATAATTGCTATTTGTTTGCCTGCAAACAATATTATCCATTATTGTTTCATTTTTCATCTGTTATTTCAAATTGTTGTCAGAAAAATCTCTGTAACATGGATGCCTTTACTAATCTCTATTATGCAGAAGGATAAATGAAGGCTTATAGTAGTTAGATGACTTGCCTGAGATCTTATATAGGGAGTTGTAGAGCTGGAACTACCACCTAGGCACAACTCTAGGGTCTGCCCACTTAACCCCTACTTTACAGGAGGGGTCTCCAACCCTTGGGCCACTGGCGCTCATCAGTTTGTGGCCTGTTAGAAACTGTGCTGCACAGGAGGTGAGTGGCAGGCAAGCCTGTGAAGCTTCATCTGTATTTACAGCCACTACCCATCACTCACATTACAGCCTGAGCTCTGCCTTCTGTCAGATCAGCAGTGCATTAGATTCTCATAGGAACCTGAACTGCACACGTGAGGGATCTCCTTAGGAGAATCTAGTGCCTGATGATCTGAGGTGGAGCTGAGGCTGTAATTGGAGTAATGAGGAACAGCTGCAAATACAGATTAACATTAGCAGAGAGGTTTGACTGCACAGAGACCATAATAAATCAATTGCTTGCAGACTCATATCAAAACCCTACCAGTGAGTGGCAAATGACAATGAAGCGGCATCTAGTGGCAGACTTTAAGTCAGAACCTGACACATATTTTAGTCCACGCATTGCCCACCCATTGTGTTATTTACCTCTTCCATCCGTGCCTCTTTCCTGCACTGCACACTTGTCTCAGATGGGACTATCTATTTGTAGGAAAACAAGCTCAGAGATCCCACTGATTCTGCATTATGGTGAGTTGTATAATTATTTCATTATGTATTACAATGTAATAATAATAGTAATAAAGTGCACAATAACTTGAATCATTCTGAAACCACCAACCACCACACTCCCACACCCCTGGTCTGTGGAAAAATTGTCTTCCATGAAATTGGTCCCTGGAGCTAAAAAGCTTGGGGACTGCTTCCCTATAGCACCTCCCTAAATGATTGACACATTTACTTTTTAGAGCAGTGTGTGTGTGTGTGTGTGTGTGTGTGTGTGTGTGTGTGTGTCTGAAGTGGCTAAAAGTTCCAGAATAATCTTCTAGTACAAATCTCCTACAGGATAGAAGTTGGTCCACACCCAGTAGCCAGGCTTTTCTTCACATTCACACAAACTTCACATGGGAAGGATACCCAATTCATATGAACTTCATATGGGAAGGCTACCCAGCTCACATGAACTTCATATGGAAGACTACTCAACTCACATGAAGTCACATGAGAAGCAAAGCTTGACTGGATAAAACCACTAGGATTAGAGGAGGTGGGGAAAATTTCATTGGAACAGCTCATGTTTAGTGACCTTAACATATTTCTTGCCCAGCACTTCCCTCAGTTTCAGCAATGCTTTGACTTGCTACTTTGCAGACAAAATGAAAACTTCTAAATGACAACTCGAGTGACAAATGCATATACTCACCTTGATCTCAGATTCTAATTTCATCTCTCTGCTGAAAAGTAATCTCCTTCTCTTAAGCAGATCCTTTTCATTTCTTTTATTTAAACAGCCTCATCACGATTATATTTTATAAAAAGAGCCCTTAGCTTTTAGAGATACATAATAAAATTTAAATAATGGTGCCTGGGATTTATTTCAAAGTAACTTGGTGTTGCGGGAGTAGTGGGATAGAAATAAAGTATAATGCAGATTGGGGTTGTGTGGGAAACTGTTGAAATTGGGTGATGATTACATAGGAGAGTCATATTCTTCTATCTACCTTTCTGTCGATACATATGAAATTTTTCATAATACACAATTATCCTTAAAATTAATAGGAGAAAAAACTTTTCATGAAATTATTTTTCAAAAATGGAAGAAAATATGTATACCACAACCCGTGAAAGTCATGTGCTCTTGATTCCTCTTTATTCCACCCTCTTCCCAGTTAATCAGCACTGGAGACTCCAAGAGTGTTTTTATTACATTGCTGGCTTTGAAGATGAAGGGCAGACCATAGGCCAAGAAATTCAGGCAGCTTCTAGAAGCTGAAAAAGGCAAGGAAAGGGATTGTCCCATAGAGACTTCAGGAGGAATGCAGCCCCATCAACATCTTGATTTTAGCTCAGTGAGACCTATTTTGGACTTATGACCTCCAGTACTATTTGTTTCAGCCTCTAAATCACCATTTATTGATTTATAGGGCACCCATCATATGATGTGTGTGCTTTAAAATACACTAAACATCACAACAGAACTCATATAGTTAAATACAATCAATAGGTCAGAGAACTATAAAAAAAGAAATGAAGGAACATGAATTTCAAAGATGCTGAGTAGTGGCAGTATAAAAAAGGTAATTCCACCAACTGGAGACCAGACAGGCAAAGATACCCCAAGTG
The DNA here is from genome assembly GCA_004026885.1 of Lyroderma lyra. Taxonomy (NCBI): domain Eukaryota; kingdom Metazoa; phylum Chordata; class Mammalia; order Chiroptera; family Megadermatidae; genus Lyroderma; species Lyroderma lyra. The sequence goes on from PVJL010010989.1 coordinate 23,053, forward strand.
GGCAGATTTATAAAAGGTAGTGAGCACATAAAATAAAATTCCACAACAAAGACAACAAATTTGTGTTATGTTAAGTCACTATGTTTGCAGTAACTGGTTACAGCAGTAGTCAGAAAATAATACACACATTTTCCAACTGAATCAAAATATGTTCTTAGTCTGACATTAATTTCCTTTATAGATGCCAGCAATATAATGAAGAGGTTAAGACCTTGAGCTCTTGAACAAAATAGTAAGGTTAAAATCCTGATCTACTACACAAGCAAGCTACTTAATTGTTCCATGCCTAGTAACACAGAACAATTTGTAAAATGAGAATGACAATAGTTCCTACGTTAATCTTGTTAGGAGACTTGAAAGTATAAATACATGAGAAGTACTGGGAGCAATGCCTATCACATGGTAAGAACTCAATAAATGTTAGTTATTCTTATTAGCTATCATGTATTTCTGATTTATTTTCTCCCACTAATTTGCCTGCTCTTTTGCCAATACCATACTATTTTGATAGGTGGGAAAGGTTCAATTTACTATAGTACTTTTTCATAATTTTTATGGCTTTTTCTCTAAATTTAATTCTCCATATAAAGTGTAAAACCATTTTATACAGTTTTATGAAAAAATAAACAACCCAGCATTGATTTCAGCAAATAATGTTAAAACAAATTGGATATTCATATGTAAAAATATAAAACTCAACCTTTACCTCACTTCCTACACAAAAATGAACACAAATGAGTCATTGACCTAAAAGCAGAAGCTAAAACCATGAAACTTTTAGAAGAAAATATAGAAAAAACTCTTCATGATCTTGGAGTAGGCAAATATTTCCTAGACGAGTCACAAAAAAACATGTTATACAAGAAAATATTGATAAATTCTGTTCAGTGGTCACTGTGATTTGCTACGGAGACCCTTCTTTAGAAATAAAGGATGACTTTAGCTATTAGAATGGCCACTGGCAGACAGCTCTAAGCCCCCACAGACAGCTGTGGGCTCCTATGGGTCAGTGGAGGCATAGCATTGAGACAATCCAGTTCTGCTTTCTTTCTCCCCACATACTTAAAGGTGCCCCTCACTCTAACTTCTATATCAGATTTGGCATCCTGAGAATCTCAACCCAAGACATTGGGCTTCATTATAATTAAAATATTCTGTTCTTTGAAAGACATTGTTAAGACAATGAAAAGGCAAACCATGGACTGGGAGAATATATTGTCAATACTTATGTCTACCAAAGGACTTATTCGTAATACATAAAGAACTCTTAAAACTTAGTAATAGAAAGTCAACTCAAAAATAAAATGGTAAAATTTTTAACACATACTTCACAAAAGGTCAATAAGCACATGAAAACTCAATAAAGATGAGAAATATGCAAAATTAATATAAAACATCTTGTGGTGCAAGAAAGTAAGGAGGTGCTCAAAAACAAAACAATACAAAAAGAGACACCCCCCCCCTTACCCTCAGGTAACTACTAAATTATTGACTGTGTCCATGAGTTCTGTTTCCTTGTTGTTCTCAATTGTATGTTCCACATGTGAGTGGAATCATGCAGCTCTTGGTTTTTTCTGTCTGGCTTATTTCACTTAGCATTATGACCTGAAGATCCCTCCATGTTCTCATAAATGACCCTATTTCATCTTTTCTTGTACCTGAGTCTGGGTCATGAACACATAATACAACACATAAATGATGAAATGTAGAATTGTACACCTGGGACCTGTGTAATTTTTTGCTGATCAATGTCACCCCAATAAATTTAACAATTAAAAAAATTGATTACATGTTGAAGTGATAATGTTTGGGGTTTGTTGGGATAAATAAAAATATAATATGAAAATTGAAAAAAAATGTCACAGTGATGAGGGTATGTCAAGAGAACACAGGATCCAACTGAAAGAGCTTCCATGGCCAAAGCTGGGACCTTTGAGTGATAAAATAATATACAAGGGATGGTCAAAAAATTTGTGGAATGAAGGGGAAGAAAAAAAACTGTTTATTACTTTTTCTTTTTAATGCATTCACCCTTAACCCTAATACACCTTTCAGATCTTTCGGTAAGTTTATTTATATCCTCCAAAAAAAAAAGTTTTGTTTTTGCTCTCAAATTACAGGTTTAACCTCTTCATGACCTGTAAATATCTTCTCTTGAAGCTGTTTTTTCATATTTGGGAACAAATCATAATCAGATGGAACCAGGTATGAACTGTAGGGAGGGTGGTTTAATGTTTGGAAGCCACAATTGTGAAGAGCAGCCAGCGCAGCGTGGCTCTTCTGTACAGGCGCCTGTCGTGCAAACGCAGCACCCCTTTGGTCCATTTTCTTCTTTCCTCCTTCACAGATTCTTTTAAATGTTTCAGCAGACTTGAAGAGTACTATACAGTTATTGTGACACCCTTATTCTTGTAATTGATCAATAGGATACTCTCCATATCCCAAAAAACAGTAGCCATAATTTTCCCAGCTGTGACACCTTGAATGTCTTAGTTGGGTGGTGAGCCCTTTTCATGCCACTGTATGGAATCCAACTTTGACTCAGGCTCGTAAGATAAACACGAGTTTCTTCTCCAGTGACAATCTGGTTTAAAACTTCATCTTTTTTGTCTCTATAGAGATTCAAAAACTGTTGTGAATACTCAACATATTGTTGTTTTTAAAGCGGTGTGAGCATTCTCAGTACCCATTTGCACTGACTTTGATGCTGATGTAGAATATTCAATATGGTTGTAGGTGATATTCCAAACATTTCTGCAAGCTTTGTATTCAATCTGGCATCTTCCACTACAAGTTTTCAAACTTTTTGACAATTTCTGAGGAAGTAGCCTCAACAGGGCATCTCAGACTGAGGTGGTCTTCAATCAACTCTTGCTTGAAAAGGCTATGCCACTTGTAAACCATGGGTTTCCAAAGGCAAAAGTCTCTGTAAACCACTAAGATCTCTTCCAAAATGGATTGAGGTGTTATCTCTTTTTTTGTGAGGAACTTCGTGATGGTGCAAAATTCAGTTTTATTCATACTTAGGGTTTCCTTTATGTTTGACATGCTTTTTTAGCATTATCTGAAAGAAAATAGATGTAAGTAGGCTGAAATTTGGCACATATACTACTAATAAATCACACAATCAGACTATATGCTAGTACTCCCATCTCTCTGATAAACATCCCGTTCTGTGAATTTCTGTTTTTCTTTATAAATTCATTTTTATTGTTAGACTTATTGTGGTGTCATGTGTTAGCAAGGATGACATAGGTTTCAGGCATACAATTCTACAGTGCATTGTCAACTTGATGTATAATAAGTTCACCACCTAATGTGACTTCTCTTTCCATCACCATATATTTAGCTTCCCCCCTCCTCTCCCACCCACTCCCCTTTCTCCCCTCCCTAACCCACTCGTCCCCAAATAAACATTAAACTATTGATTGTGTCCATGGGTTGTTTGTTTGTTCATTTCTTTTCTCTTTGTTGCTTTCAGTTTTATATCCCACATATGAGTGAAGTCATACAGTTTTTGGTTTTTTATGTCTGGCTCATTTCACTAAGCATGATGATCTCCAGGTCCATCCATATTGTTGCAAATGGCAATATTTCATCTTTTCTTACAGCTGAGTAATATTCCATTGTGTATATGTACCACAGCTTCTTTATCCAGTCATCTGTCACAGGGCACTTTGGTTATTTCCATGTTTTGGCCACTGTGAACAGCGCTGCGATGAACATTGGGGTACATAAGTCTTTGCGGACAAAGGTTTTCAGGTTTTTTGGGTAGATCCCCAGAAGGGGGATTGCTGGGTCATATGGTAACTCCATGTCCAATTTTCTGAGGAACCTCCACACTGCCTTCCACAGCGGTTGTACCAGTTTGCACTCCCACTAGCAGTGTGCCAGAGTTCCTTTTTCTCCACATCCTCTCCAGCCCTCCCATTCCTTGTCTTGTTGATAATAGCCATTCTCAGAGGTGTGAGGTGGTATCTCATTGTGGTTCTGATTTGCATTTCCCCGATTGCTAATGAGGATGAGCATTTTTTTCATGTCTGCTGGCCATTTGTATTTCTTCATGGGAGAAGTGTCTGTTTAGTTCTTCTGCCCGCTTTTTAATTGGGTTGTTTGTTTTTTGTTGTTAAGTCTTATTAGTTCTTTATATATTTTAGATATTAGACCCTTATCTGATGCATTATTTGCAAATTTTCTCCCATTCAGTTGGCTGTCTCTTTGCCTTGTTGATGGTTTCTTTTGCTGTGCAGAAGCTTTTTAGTTTGATATAATCCCACCGTTCTGTGAATTTCTTGACCACCATTCATAGTTTTGAATTATAACCCAGAGCATAAAATAAACATCAGTGAGTTCATATCAATATATGAGTAAAATGATTGAATAAATAAATACATGAGGATATACAAATCTCCCCATATGAAAGAATTTCAATTAATTTATTAGATACTCTATTGCTTCAAAAAATAAAGCATAATTTTGTTTTTCTTAGTGTAGGCTATTCACAGTGACTTCCTTTCAAAGAGGACAGTGTAAACAGGGGGGAATAGTAATTTTACAGTAGGGAAATCTGACAAACATGACCTTAACCAGGCAATCAAGGTCAACATCAACAGCGACAAGCCATGTTGATAGTACGTACACTTGACCTGTTGTGATGAGAATGGCACTTTGCCTCTGTGGTTTTCCTCACACAAATATACAATTCCAGTCTAATGAGACAAACATTAGACAAATCCCAACAGAGGATATTCTTTAATACACCTGACCAGTACTCCTCAATATTGTCAAAGTCACCTAAAAGAGAGAAACTGAGAAACTGTCACAGCCAAGTGAACCCATGACTAATTGCAATGTGTTATGGTGGATGGGATCCTTAGAGAGAAAAAGTGCATTAGGTAAAAACTAAGGAACTCTGAATAAAAAATGGACTTTATTAATAATCATGTATTAATATTGGTACATTAATTGTGACAAATGTACCATACTAAAATAAGATGTTAACAGGGGAAACAGTGTAAGGTACATGGAACTCTGTATTATCTTCACAACTTTTCTATAAGTTTAAATTATTCTAAAATAAAGACATTTGTGTTTTTAAAATAAACATATCATTAGTCATTAAGAAAATGCAAGTCAGGGCTGCAATGAGATACCAGTCCACAGACACTAGAATAGCTAAAACTAACAAGATTGACAATAACAAGTGTAGACAAGAATGTGGACAACTGGATGCTTCATACATTGTTTATAGGAAATATAAAATGGGATAAAGATTTTGGAAAACAGTTTGATAATTTATATAAAGTTCTATACAATTAAACAAAGCTTTATATTTGACTCAGAAATTCTACTTCCATGTATTTACCCAAGTAAAACAAAAACACACTTGCTCATAAATATTCATGGCAGCTTTATTCATAATATCCCCAAACTGGAAACAGCCCAAATCTCCATCCATTAGTGGATGCATAAACACACTGTGGTATATTCATGCAATAGAATACTACACAGCAACAACAAGAGATGAATTACTGCTACTTCCTATAACATAAATGATCCTCAACAATATTATGCTGAGCAAAAGAGAATAGGCATGAAAGTACATAGCGCATGATTCCATTTATTTGAAAATCTAGAACAAGCAAAAACTAATCTGTAGTGATAAGAAAGCAAATTAGTGGTTGCTTGGTGGGGAGTGAAGATGGGGGATGAGGTAGAATTGATTGTAGAGGGGTCCCAGGGAACTTTTTAAAAAGATAAGAGAAAAAAATAACATTAGGAGTCAGTGGAATTACATGATTTATGCACAAATTTTAGAAGAATATTGTTAAATGGACACTTCTGCTCTCATCCTGTGATGCCATATTTCCATGCTCTCTTCTTGGACCATTGGGTTTGTACCCATAGCTTTAAATGCCAATGACATATGTTTCACGCACAGATCTTCAGCCTCAACCTCTTCTCTGCACTCCAGACTCAAAAATTGCTATTTGACATTCTTACACTTGGTTGCCCCAAAACTCCTCCAACCCAATGTGTGCAAACAAAGCTCCTAATCTTACTGCTCAGAGTAGATTCCTGGTACACTGTCTGTCTTAATAAACGGCACTACCAATTTAGCAGTCTCCTTCCCCTACAAGGGTGTGTCCAGACCATCGCAATTTCTTTTCTTTCCCTTCTAAATGTTTTTCTTTTAATTGTGAATTTATTGGGGTGAGATTGATTAGCAACAATTACATAGGTTCTAAGTGTACATTTCTACAATACATGATCTATGTGTTGTGCTATGTGTTTGTCACCCAGAGTTACCATATATTTGAGACCCTTGTAAATTATCTAACTATGGAACTTTCCCCTTCCTTATTTCCTACTGCCTTAGTCTAATAAGATATAATTTCCAACCCAGAAGACTGCAGTAGCCACCTTGCTCTCCTAATTTAGTCTGGGCACCCTCAATTTGTTCTCCATTTCATGGCTAGGGTGATTTTTTATGAAATGTTAATCCCATCACAGTATCTCCCTGTCTGGTTTTCTGTTACCCTTAGAGCATCAGTTCCCAAGCAGTGTTACCCATAGCCCCAGGGGTATATGCTGGGCCATTCAGGGGTATGCAAAAAATTATCAGTAATGGCAAAAAAAAAACCAAGGAAAGTAAAATTATGCGAACTATTAGTTATGGAACAATAAAAGTTAAATTTGAATCACCGTTAATGGAGACACTTCAAAATTAAATAACATTTGCAAATGCTGATTGGTGATGACATGGCTATGAACCCTTCCCCCAAACCATTCTCCTACCAGTCATTATGCACAGCTTCAGAACAATCCATTTGAGATGTTTCTAGAACTTCCCCAAACATATATATAAATACATCTGTAGCCATACTCTTGGATCAGTTTAGTTATTGACTGAGTAAAAGTAAGTGCATTGTCTTTAATCATGATTCTTTTCAAGTTCTTTTTAAAATTTAATGTTTAAATACTTGATCATCATTATCAATATTTAACTGTTACAAATACTGTAAAATTAAATCTGTGGTTTGTACTTTTAGTGTAGTAATTTTTTTCCCTAACTTATTACCTCATTTCCACTATTTTACATTAAGAAAGACACTAAACAAAAATGTCTGTATTTAAAAACAGCTATTTTAAAAACAAGGGGTACAGTTTGTAAAAATGAGTTTAAAAGGGGTACACAAGTGGGAAAAGGTTGGAAACCACTGTCTTAGAACAGGTCCAGGACTTTTGTGCTCTCCTCGACCTCATCTCACACTGCACCACACTCCCCTCCACTCTCCTTAGCCGGGCTCTGCCACACCCCCATTCCTGGGATGGGAGGGGATCCCTTCTACCTATTACCTGGGCATGTGCTCTTCCCCTCTCTTGCCTCCCCTCCTTGCCCCTCTCAACCTTTTTCACATCTACTAATCCTGACGGTTTCAGCCCAAATATCCCTCCCTTAAATGCTTTCTTTGACAACCCCCTCCAAACCTAATCAAACCCTATTAGTCACTCTCAAGGCATCACACCTCCCTTTCATTGGCACTTAATACATTTGTAATTATGAATAATTTTTTTCTGTAATAATTAGATCAATCAATGTAGCAAGCTTCTATGTCTAGAATGATTTCATCATGGCAGGCCAGCAAATTTGGCAGGTAGAAAACTATAGCCCGATTCACTGCTCCCTTGTTAGGTCATGCTGGCTCACCTTGACTCCACCTTCTCTCTGAATATACTCCATATTAAGTGGTCAAAGAACAGTGGGTTTCCTGAAGGGTTTCTGGGAGGACTTGCCTCGCCCTCCCTCCTGCCTGCTCTGTTGGAGACACATCTGACGGTTGACATCAGAGCTGCAGTCCTGACCCGTGGACACCTCTGGACCCCCCAACCTTTCAGACCTCTCTTGGAAAGGCTCCTGGAAGCAGCTTTCCATTTCCAGAGTTCCAGAGCCCTCTGAAAGAGGTCAACAGCAGAGAGATCAGGTATGATCTACAGTCTCTGGTGAATTTTGTATTGTTCAGTTGGGGAGAGCATCTTCAGTACCGTTGAAGGGCCAGGAACAACTCCCTGAATCAACCTTATCTTCCCACCTTTGCTGCCCACCTTTATTTCCCCTTCCCCACCTTCTTTCCCTTTTCCCTCTGTGTGGGGTGGTGGTGGTGGTCATTTCTCCACGTGGCCCAAGTTAACCTCATTTCTCCTACTTTTGCCCACATAATTTGAGACAAATTAGTGAACCCACTTTTTAACCATGGAATATTTCTCTACTACCCTAGTCTAATAAGGTATCACAATGCCTCCTAGCTCATCCTTGAAAACAGGTGAGCATGTCAAATTATTTCCCATCCTACTTTCCCAAATGCTATGCTCTCCACTAGATTCCCCTGAGCTGCCAGCCCAGCATGCCCCTTTCCTGGGCAGCTAGGTGATTTGGAGGCACTGATTCCTGAGCAGTAGTGCCCACCACAAGTGGTGCTGGGGAGACTGAGTCACTGCTTGGTGCTTGGGAAGTGAAAGTGTGGTTTGAGCCCCCAGACTAATGGTTTTCATCACTTGGGCAGATTCCTCATGAGGAAGAGCAAAGACCTTCCAAACTGTTGCTCAATGGCCCCTAATCAAGGTACTTTCAAATGCTTATCACTTTCTTTTCAGTATTTTCTCAGTGTTTAGTTACTTTTGGTATTTACTTATATAACTTAGAGATCCAAAGAAGGCTCAGTGTGAAAACAGCAGCCCTTACTCCTCAGTTTCCCAAATCTGACAACCGTTTTTATCTGATCAGTTTCTTTTAGCATTACTTTCTAAATTTTACACTTCCACTACTCTGACCATTTTTTTTTTGTTTTTACCATTTTAGACTTTAAAGTCTTCTCGCTATGATAGAGGAATATTTAGCTGTAGTTCGCTCATGCCCACCATCATTACCCCCACCATTCCTGGCATGCAGCCCACCCACTCACTCCAGCCCACACACACCTTTTTGCCTCCGCCTCCTCAGTAGAATTCCACCATTCAAAATGAATCCTTCTATTACACCAGTATTACCTTTCCCTTTTGTATAAAATTTGAATGCCCAGGAGTTAATACTTGGGCTATTTTTTGCTTGTTGACCACTAATTCATTCCCAAACTCTTCCCCAATTGTTTAAATTCAAACATAATCAAGAATTCTATCAATTTCACCTCTCATGGCATTACTGTCACACCTTTCTGTCTTCAACCTAGACTGGCTTCTGTAAGCCAGCTCCCAGCCATCACCCTGAGGCCTCCTTTCACCATCATATGGAGAATTCCTTTCCCTCTTTGGAATTTTATTCCCTGTTTCTTATATATTGCACCTTTTTCTTTCTTGGTTTATATTTTCCCCCTAGTGTAGCAACTCCTGTAGTAGACTTCCAGGAAAACATATATAAAAAAATGATTTGAAACCTTGCATATTTTAAAATGTCTTTATTCTACTCTCCTTGACTCATAAGTGATGGTTTGGATGGGTGTTAAATTTTAGGTGGGAAATCCTTTCCTCTCAGAATTTTGAAGACTCTTTTCTATTGTCTTCTAGGTTCCAATATTGCTTTTGACATGTCTGATTTTTGAGGCATTTTAATTTAAGTCTCTGTCCCTCTCTCTCTCTCTCTTTCTTCCTCCCTCCTTCCTTCCCTCTCTTTCTCTTTCAGCTTTGAGAACTTTCTCTTTATCCTCAGCACTCTGAAATTTTATAGTAATATGAGACCTCTAATTTTCTCATATTTTATCCCCCTTAATTTTCATCATTTTGGACTTTTTGTCCTTTTTTTCTGAAAGATTTTCTTTACTTTATCTTTCAAAACTTCCTTGGAGATTTGAGATGATCATTTCTGCTCTCATCATTTTGATTTCAAAGAATTTTTCTCTCTCTAAATGTTCCTTTTTAAAAAGTATCATGTAATTGATTCATGGGTATCATTTCTTCTCTGATCTCTCTGAAGATGTTAACGATTAGTTTTTTGCAAGTTTCATCAATGGCATAAACTGTTTCCTCTCAAGTTGTTTTGTTCTGTTTAATTGCCTTGGTTGCCATGTCTCAGGTTAAAACCTTTTCTTTGATGTTTGTCCCCTCATTGGCTACCTGTATGGAAAAAGGCACCCAGAGAAGCTAAATGGCAGCGTTGAGCCCATGGGTAGGGCTTGTTGAAAGTGAGTTCCACAGAGTTTATGTACCTGAGTTATCAAATTAAGGAACTCTAAATGTCAGTTTCTTAGGATTTTTTTCATAGCCTACACAGATTTCCCAGGGAAGAATCTTCAGATGATCTTCAATGCCAGCTCTGTCATTGGCCATATTTCCATAAATGTGTAAGAATCTTGTCTGGGCTTTCTATTCAGTTTCTTTGCTCAGTCATTTACCTCTATTTGAACAGCATACTGTCATTGTTGCTATAAATAATAACCCAACTACCTCTACCTTGGTTTTCTTCTGAAGGGAATCAAAATTTCATTGCTATTGTTAAATTGTTCTCCAAAATATTTCCCTTCACACACCAAGTGTCCTAAGTCTTTTAATCTTTGCCCATTTCATAGATGCATAATAATGTCTCATTGTTTTCTTGAATTTGAGTTGCTTTATTGTATGTGAGTTTTAGTACCATTTGCTTTTCTGCTTTATGGATTGCCTGATTGCTCTTTGTTATTTTCTTCTATTTGGTTGATTATCTTATTTATTTTTCAAGTGTTCTTTGCATTTCTATATTTTTTATCAATTCAGACTTTTTTCACTCAATTAAAGACCCCCCCTCCCATTTCTACTGAGTTTCCATCTAGGTTAAATAAGAGGATGGTGGTTTATATACTGTCACATATATACTGTCACGTACTTAGTTCATGAAGAAATCCCTTTGCTTCAGTTTCCATGAGTGTCAGGTTGTCAGTCCATTCAGGTCACTCTGAACCTTCCAAGCCATTCCTGTAGCTCACCCAGGTAATTTTTTTATTGCTTCTGGAGCTATAATAAGCTCTGAGGCTGAGTTTGGGAGAGCAGATGTAAATGGTTCTGAAGGACCACATAAGTCCTACAGGACAGTTGAATAAAATATAGGCTTTGTATGCCCTGGATCTCCCACAACTCTGATTTTTGATGCTCAAAACCAAAAACTGAAATATTTTTATCAGTTATATCTGTCATCAGTTCCATAACTCTCTTTGCACAAATATAAGCAAAGACCAATGTCCCTTTATTTTCTGTTCTTGCTGTCCTCTGAAGGTAGAGAAGGAGGAATAAAAGGTAACACTGACAGGACTTGATTCGTCCACACAGCACCCCATGTCAACTCTCCCCTCATAGTGCTGGTGGGACTCTCACCTTTTTGCAGATTGATGTAAGGTATTAATGTGTGTTTGTGTTTTCCTAACCAAAGAAAATTCACTCATGAGACAATCTGATCCTGACTTTTTTTTCTTTTTCTTTCTTTTTTTTTTTTTTTGATGATGATGATTGTGAAGAAAGAGTGTTGGTTACTCCATTGTAGTAGGTCTATTAGAATTGCTATGTATTCCCAAGTCCATTCGTCACAATGCTGACTTCCAACCATGACTCCACCGTGCCTGGTGCAAGTCCACTTGTGCTGTATTTCCTTCTCACCATTGTCATTCACCCTCCATCTTCCCCACCACGTACTGCCCTGGAAGCTGACCTCTGCCGCTAGCTATCTCCACCCTGAAGTTGCTCTCACCAATTCCAGGAGCAACTTCTCCTTGGCAAACCTGAATGGCCCCATTCACAGGCCTATTCTGTCCCACTTGTCTTTCATCATTGGCAGCTACCTCATCCTGATCTGTTCTCTCCATAGATTTGGGTGTACACACCTAGTTTTCCTCTTTCCTTTAGCTTTTTTTTTTTTTTTTTTTTGTAGTATGTGGGTAGTTCCCTGACTGGGAATCGAACCCAGGCCGCAGCGTTGACAGTGCCAGCGCTGAAGCCTTAAGCCACTACACCACCAGGAAATTCCCTTAGTTTTCCTCTACACCTGGCCTTGGAAGGTGCTTTTTTTCTTCTTCCCTTAAAGGTTAACAGTGGACTTCAAGTTTCTTTCAGAGTCTTGCTCTTCTCCATTCTGTCTAGATGACCTCATTAGCCCCCAGAGTGACAGTGATCAACTACATGTGATTGACTCCAATCCAACTCCAGCCCAGCTTTCTACTGAGCCCCAGATACATATCTACTTTCTCACATCTCCACTGTGATAATGCACAAATACCTTGTGGTCATCAGGCCCTACAATGAACACATTTTATGTAACTCAAACCTCCATCTTCTCCCTTTGTGCTCTACCTCAGGGAAATGCTTCATTCTCCTCTCTGTTGGGGAATGAAAATAGAGAGAGAGGTTGCTTAAGAGATGGTCATGAGAGTACTCTGCAGAAAGACAGGGTTGGATGCCCCCGTTCACCCAGTCATCACCAGCCACATCAGTCCTACCTTTAGGAGAGCCCTGTGCTCTTGCTGCCTTTCACCCACTCTTTCAAATCTCTCCAGAAGGCTGGAATTTTTCCAAACATGCCCACTTTTCAGTATGCCCACTTCCCTCCTGTTCTAGCATTTCTCTGTCTGGGTCAAAATCTGATGATTTTGCTCCCTCTCTTAGAATCTTTCAGTGGCTCTGCATTGATCTCAGGATATACTTAAACTTAGTTTAAACTTAGCAGCAAGGTTCTTCATGAGCTTTTCCCTCCTGCTGTGCAATCCCACGGCCAGTCCAGGCTTCTTTTAGTTCTGGAAGCCCTAGTGCCAGCCTCTCTGTCTCACTTGGAATTCTCTCCCATCCTACTCCTACTCTTGCCTTGCTGAATCCCACTTATCATCCCTGAGGCCCTGGTTTATGGATTTATGTTAACACCTCTAACCCAAGCACATGTGAGGACGCTGACTTGAGTCACGCACTAATCTAAGCACTTTTTCTTGTAGCAGTTTAGTCCTTATAATCCTCCAGGAGTTGGTATGTCATATATTAATTTTTGAAAAGGGGAATTTAGGACCAGGTTAGTTAAGATAAAATTTCAAATATTCTGGTTTCAGAACCATCTCCCTTGTTATACCCTAACTCTTTTACTTCCCATTACTTTACCCATTAGTGTCATTACATTTTTTTGTGTGATTGGTTCTGTTTGTCTGTCCTATTGAAGTTTAAGTTCAGTGAGGGCAAGGACTGTAATTTTTATTCAAATTGAACTCTAGATTCAATTTACCCATTGCAGGTAGATTTTAAAACTCAACTGATCAAATGATTGTGAGAGCTAAATGAAATGACCAGGAGAAAGTGCTTAGGTCCTTAGGCAGTCTATAAACATCCCCCTTCCTCCTGCTCCCAAAGACTCTCCCCTTCTCACTTTTTGCTTCTCTATTTCACCTCAGATGGGCATCTTCAAAGAGCCAGACCACCTTGGTGTGAAAGGTGAAGACCTCATGCCAAGACATGGCGCTGCAGAACAAGGCCATCCCTCAAAACCCTTTGCTTACATGAGACCCATGAGACGTGAGACCCCAGATTTCACAGGATCTACTCATTGTGCAAGGAGGGGCCAAGGACTCCATGAGGAAAAAAACCAGAGGGCAGAAAGAGGCCACCAAAGATGGGCAGGCCTCCACAAAGATACCAGCTTGCAGGTGGGGCCAATACACTTGCTAAGACAAGATATGCATATAGAATTGAACCACCATGAAGAGCCCAATTGCCATGTGGAACCAGAAGTAAGACAGACCCCATCCTTCCCTCATATTGAAACAGCAATAGTACATGGAGATGCTTGACAAGGCCATGGCCCCCACATGGTCCAGCTCCAGGAGACACTTTCAGGGCTGCCCAATGCTGTTGGGTACTGAAGTTCCATAGGGTCCTCTGCTTCAGCTGTCTATTCCTGGGTAAGACTCAGGCCCATGGTGGGTTTAGCTTTGTGCTTCATACAGACTGCCTTTGGCACTTATTTTACAGGGTGCCAACATTCTTCAACCACATAGCACCCTGACCTCCATCACTTGCCTCTAGCCTTCTTTTCTCTGACCAGGACATTTGCTCAATATTCCTTCCCTCCAGCTCTAAACCCAAGCCCCCATTTCTCTCTCACTCTCTCCTTCTACCCACAGCAAAGCCTCTACATTTTTTGTCAAGATTGAGCCTGTAAGCTGCTTCTCAGGATCCTGGCAAGGTCCCATGTCTGTTTTCCATGCCCTGGTGGGTCCCTTTACATGTTTTATAAAAATGCACATGTACTTAGTCCTTGAATGCTTGCTAAAATAAATCAGTAGTTTTTCCTTGTCCTCCTCTGACTCAGTACATTCGATTTATTGTAACATAATACCACAGAATGGGTGGGTGCCTTATAAACAACACGCATTTGTTTCTTACAGTTCTGGAGACTGAAAGTTGAAGATCAGCAGCAGATTCAGTATCTGGTGAAAGCCCTCTTCTCAATGTGTACTCACATGGCTAAAGGGGTGAGAGAATGATCTGGGCTATTTTCACAAGGGCACTAATCCCATCATGAGGGCTCTGCTCATGACCTAATCACTACCCAAAGGCCCACCTCCTAATACTATCTCATTGGGAGTTAGGATTTCAACATGAATGTGGGGGGGCACACAAATTCAGTCTATAGCATCCTCTACCAACATTTTTATACTGCCAAGATGTATAAAGACCAAATATTTTAGAAATGAGGGCACAATAAAAACAAAAAAGGGGCAAATTGTTACATCCAAGGAAATCCAACTAAATTGTAAGAATCATTCTTGAGAACCACCTGAAGACTACCTGAATGGAACTCTTATACTAAGGATATAAAGAAGACACCAAGTCAAGACTGGTAGGAGGAGTAGGGAAGATTAAAGAGCTCATCCCACATTCACTTCTGGCAGTTAAGAATCAGGAAGACTATCTTAGCTACAGAAGTCCCCCTTGTAGAATAAGGGTTCTCAGCACCCATTGGCCTTTCATCCTAGGCCACCATGCTGAGAAAAAGAGCTCCCACAACATCTGGCTGTCAAAATCAGAAGGAATTTTATCTGGGTAAGACAGAGAGCTGCTGGAGTCTCACTGTTCCTCCTAAAGAGTGTGCACATGAACTAATTCACTAATGGATGCCCTCCACCAGAGATTAAGCACTGGGAAGCAGCTCAAAAGGCACCAGGGACATACAGGGAGGAACTTTCTGACTTCACGACAGGTATGAAGGGGCAGCTCTCTCCACTATTTTGCTTCCCTGTCGAGCCCTGCCACCCAGCCTGTAGGCTGGCACCAAACCTGAGTTTCCATCAAACTTGCCTCATTGCTGATTCCTTATGAAGCCACATGACCAAACTCATGCACAAGCCTAATCATTTTTTAGTGACTTTTACTCACAAGTGGTTAGACTCCTCCCACACTGTGGACTTTCCTAAAATCTCTAAAACCCTCAAACAAACAGCAATTGGCCTCATCAAATTCTGTGTCATTTGCTAAGCAGCCCCCAGCCTGGCACTAGTAAAAGCCTGCCTTAGTTTTCAGTAAAGCTTCTCCCAAGAGCTTCTAAGACCAGCAGAAGCAGCTACCAACCACTGTTCACTTTGTAGCTCCTCCCAGGTAGCCCCAGGCTGGGCACAGGCAGTTGCTAATCTTCCCAAGGGACCCCAGAAGCAACACACCCAGTGACCAGCTTCAGACTATACCAAAGTACCATCCAATTAGTCCCACAAATAACACACTAAAAGGGTATACTCAGCAGACACCAAAGCCTGCTATAGCAAATCACACTCTAAAGAGTTATCCCTCACACAACAGCTCCTCCATTGTAATCACAGTCATGCCTGACAGTCAGCCATCCCGAGGGTCAATCCCACACACTGACATCTCAACAGCAATCAAAGTTCAACTAAACAAGAGGGCACACACAACCTACAAAAGAAACATCCCTGGAGAACCTAGATCAGGTGACCAAAGAGATGGTGCCGCTGGGCCCCACAGAACACTTACTACATAAAGCCACCCTGCCAAGACTGGGAGATGTAGCCTATGTACTTAATACATAGGGGAAAAAATACACACAGACAGGCAGACAAAATGAGGAGACAATGAAACATATCTCAGATAAAATAACAAGATAAAACTCCAGAAAAAGAAATAAACAAAATAGAGGCAAGCAATGTATCAGACACAGAGTTCAATACACTGGTTATAAGGATGCTCAATCAACTTAGGAGAAGGATACATGAACTCAGTGAGAACTTCAACAAAGAGATACAGTAAACTCTTTGTTAACTGGAATTTAAATAACCAGCACTCTCAAAACACTGGCAAAACAAACAAACAAACAAACAAAATGGAGAAATAACAAATTAAATAAAAATGAAAACAAAATAAATTTCTAGTGAAAATATAAGTATAAACTTGGCACACAGCTGCACATCATGCAAAACCTGGCTTTACATGAGAAGCGTAGGGCCTCAAAGCAAGCTGATATTTGTTTATTTTTCAAAAAAGCTGCATGCAAGTTCACCAGTATTGCAAAATCTATGATGTAAATGCAAAATCATTTACATCCACTTCTGATCCTTTCCTAGTTACATCATCAGATCCTGATGATCACAATGTGATATCTACCCAGTAAACTCTCTACCTCTACTGTAACAGTTTTAAGTGTGTGTGTGTGTGTGTGTGTGTAACATTTCTATGTTACTTGAATTTTAAAAATTATATTAATGAAATTCATTAAATTAAATAGTTTATTGACTGCTTTTTAGCTGAAATTGCACACTACATTCACAAAGCTGTTTTTATAATAAAACTGTGTTACATTAAGTTACGGTTGCCTTTATGTGTCTTAATTTTCTTTTAACTCCTTACTATATTTTAATATTAATATCAAGGCAATGAAGAGTTCGTGATGAGCTTTTTCAACCTGCAGCCTACAGTTCACATGTGGCCCAGGATGGCTTTAAATGTGGTCCAACACAAATTTATAAACTTTCTTAAGATATTACAAAAATTATGCATGGACCTTTTTGTGTAGCTATTATTAGTGTTTGTGTATTTTATGTGTGACCCAAGACAATTCTTCCAATGTGGCCCAGGGAAGCCAAAAGGTTGGATACCCCTGGTTTATGATACAGTATAGTATGAGATGTAGTATTAGTTAGGTCTATTTTTAATAGTAACTCTCAAGCAATAAGAAACTACATTTACCTGGCAGCTACCAATCCCCAGTGAATGCTGGTTAACTCAGAGTCTACTGTATTTAACATAAAAAAGAACATACAAACTATACAAAAGGACCTGGAGATCATCATGCTTAGTGAAATAAGCCAGACAGAAAAAACAAAGAACTGTATGACTTCACTCATATGCGGAATATAAAACTGAAAGCAAAGAAAAAAAGAAATGAACAAATAGCCCATGGACACAATCAATAGTTTAATGTTTATTTGGGGACGAGTCGGGTAGGGAGGGGAGAAAGGGGAGGGGGTGGGAGAGGAGGGGGGGAAGCTAAATATAAAGTGATGGAAAGAGAAGTCACATTAGGTGGTGTACTTATACATCAAGTTGACAATGCACTGTAGAATTGTATGCCTGAAACCTATGTAATCCTTGCTAACAGATGTCACCCCAATAAGTCTAACAATAAAAATGAATTAAAAAAAAAAGAACCACTCAGAAATGAAAAACACAATAACTAAAATAAAAGACAAATTAGCTAGAATCAATAGCAGATTAGATGAAGCACAGTATCAAATCAGTGATTTGGAAGACAAGATAGCAGAAAACACCCAGGCCAAATAGCAAAAAGTTTTTTTTAAAAATTTTTAAAAATGAGGATAATTTAAGAGATCTCTGAGACAACATCAAGCATAACAATAGTTGCATCATAGGGGTACCACAAGGAGAAGAGAGAGAGCAAGGGATTGAAAACCTATTTGAAATGTGAAAGTTCAAGATGGCAGATTAGGTAAACACTATGCCTGCTGGTTTCTAGGATCACATTAAAATTACAACTAAATTACAGAAAAATCAACTTCAAGAACCAACTGAAGACTAGCTGAATAGAATCTCTATAACTAAGTATGTAAAGAAGAGGCTACATCAAGAAGGGTGGAGGGAAGGAGTGGTGAAAATTTGAAAAAAGCTGACCCTAAACTTATAGGTGGTGGTCGAACAGTGGGAGGGGGACCTTGGTAGCAGAGGTTCCACCTAAAGAGTGAAGGGTCCCAGCCCCTCACAAGGCTCCCCAACCCAGGAGTCTTGTACCAGGAAGAGAAATTCCTACAATATCTGACATTCAAAATCAGTGAAGACTCTGTTCATCCACACTAGTGAGATAGAAGGTGGCTGGAAACACAGATGTCCTCTTAAAGGTCCCTCACACAATCTCACTCACAAATATTCACCTGGACTCCAGTGGAGGGGTGGCAACTTGAGAAGCTCCCAAGACATAAGGGGAAAGATTTGAGTTGTGTGGCTTCAGAATGAGGGTTAGAGGGACAGCCACCATTGTCTTTGTGTGGAGTTCATCTCACGTGTAGCCTCCTGAAGGGCACCATCTTTTCTATGTTGAACCCTTTCCCGAAGGGCCAAACCTGAGAGTGCATTGGTCTGGTAAAATTTGCATGTGTACATCACCTTGGAGATACCTAGGGTCCCTGCCTTGTCCAGCTAGTGCTGCATGGCTAAGGGCATTCTAAGCTCCTGGGTGGCCTACTCACTCCACAAGTTGAGAAAGTCTTTTACAGCAACAGATGGCCAAGAGTGGGCTGGGGAATTTATGGTGATGGGCAATCAGCCACAACTTGTGCTGCAGCCTCTCTTGAATGGTTCTCAAGATATGCAGGCCTGAGGCAAGCAGTAGCTGCCCATGGACTTCTCAGGGCATTTTGTGAAGTGGTCATAGGTCTGACACTGTCACAAGAACTGAACTTTGTCAAAACCATTGACCATGCCCAGTGACTCCTTGAGACCCTGTCCCACATTCTTAGTGTTGCATCACCAGAGAAATGCTCTACACTGAGTCAAATGACCCAGTCCATGCACCTAAGAAGGCTTTTTCAGTGACTCAATCTTATGGGCAGCTGGCAGGTGGCAAGAGGCCTAAGGACCCATGGGCCTTTTGCTAAGCTTCCTCAGGCTCAATACTGGTGGCAGCCAGCCTTGGTTCAAAGCAAGGCCACACACACACACTTCCAGATCTATCACAGGCAGCATCCAACAATATATAGTTTTGTGGCTCCTATGAGATAGCCCTGGGCTGGCCACAGGCAAGGCAGAAATTGGCCTGCCTGGAGCCCCTCCCAATAGACACCAGAAACAACACACCCAGAAGGTGGCTTCTGAACACATCAGAGTGCTACCCAATTAGCTCTACAAGTGGCAAACCCAAAGGGTTGTCTCAGCAGGCACAATAGCCCACTCAGGCTAATCACCCTCTGAGGAGTCAGCCCACACACAGCAGTTCATATACTATGGGTGTAACCAATCCTCACACCCAGTCACTTACACACCAAAAGCAATCAATGCTTAAATACAATAAGAGAATACAATGCAACACAAACAAGAAACAGAAAATACACAATAAGAACAACCACCACCACAACAAAAAACCCCAAAGATAGTTTAAGGGATCTCTGGGAAAATATTAAGTGTGACCATAGTCACAGGAGTGCCAGAAGATGAATAAAAGAACAAAGGGTCAAGAACCTATTTGAAGAAATAATGAATGAAAATTTTCTTAACTTGGTGAACAAAATAGCCATACAAGTTCAGGATATACAGAGAGTCCCAAACGAGATGAACACAAACAGGCCCACAACCAGGCACATTATAATTTAAATGGCAAATGTTAAAGACAAAGAAATAATCCTGAAAGCAACAAGAAAAAGACAGTTAGTTACTTACAAGAGAGCTCCAATAAGACTATCAATTTATTTCTAAACAAAAATTTTGCAAGCCAAAACGGAGTGGCAGCAAATATTCAAAGTGATAAAAATCAAGGCAGTATAACCAAGGCTACACAATCCAGCAAGGCTATTATTTAAAATTGAAAGAGAGATAAAGCGTTTCCCAGGCAAAAAAAAAAAAAAAAGCTAAAGGAATTCAATACCAGTAAGCAAGTGTTACAAGAAATGTTAAAAGAACTTTAAGAAAAAGAAGTGATAAAACAAACCAACCAAAGAAGATAAAAATATAAATAATAAAATGACAATAACTGTGTGCCTATCAATAATAACTTTAAATGTAACTGGATTAAATGCTCCAAATAAAAGACATACATAGACAGATATATAGATAACAAATCCATGCATATGCTGTCCATAAGAAATCCACTCAAGATCAGAGGACACATATAGACTAAAAGTAAAGGGCTAGAAAAAGATATTTCATGTGTATGGAAATGAGAACAAAGCTGGGGTATCAATACTTACATCAGATGAAATAAACTTTAAAATGAAGACTATAATAAGAGACAAAGACATTACATAATGATAAAGAGACCAACCCAATAAGAGGACATAACCCTGGTAAATATTTATGCATTCAACATAGGAGCACCTAAATAAATAAAACAAATATTGACCAACATAAAGGCAGAGATAGACAGTAACACAATCATAGTGGGGACTTTAACACGTCACATACAGCAACGGACAGATTTTTCCAGAAAGAATATCAACAAGGAAACTGTGGCCTTAAATGAAACATTAGAGAAGATGAATCTAATTGACAATTTTAGAGCATTTCACTCCAAAGCAGCAGAGCATACATTCTTTTCAAGTGCACATGGAACCTTTTCCAAGAACACAATATGTTAGGCCAAAAGACAAGTCTCAGCAAATTTAAGAAGACTGAAATTATATCAAGTGTTTTCTCTGACCACAATAGTATGAAACTAGAAATTCTTTACAAAATAGAAAGAAGAAGAAGAAGAAGAAGAAGGAGGAGGAGGAGGAGGAGGAGGAGGAGGAGGAAGGAGAAGAAAAGAAAAGAAAAGAAAAGAAAAGAAAGAAAGAAAGAAAGAAAGAAAGAAAGAAAGAAAACAAACCAGCAAACAAACCCAAAGTGAGTACATGAATGGAAATAATAAAGATTAAAATGGAAATAAATAAAATAGAGGCTAAAATCACAATATAAAATATCAATGATACCAAGAATTGGTTATTTGAAAAGATAAATATAATTGATAAACATTTAACCATGCTAATCAAGAATGAAAAAAGAAGACCCAAGTAAATAAAATAAAAAATGAAAGGGGAGAAATGACAGTGGGCACTACAGAAATACAAAACAAAAACAAAAATAAAAACAAAAAATACTAAATGCCACTTTTGGCCAAAAAAGTTACACAATCTGGAGGAAATGGATACATTCCTAAAAGTATACAACCTTCCAAGGCTGAATAAAAAAGAAACAGAAAATCTGAACCAACCAATTGCTACTAATGAAATCAATTCAGTAATCAACAAGCTTCCAACAAACCAAAGTCATAGGCCAAATGGTTTCACAGGTGAATTTTATCAAACATGCAAAGAAGAATTAACACCTATTCTTCTCAAAACACTCCAAAAATTTCAAAGGGAAGGAAGGTTCCCAAGATCATTTTACAAGACCACAATTACCCTGATTCCAAAACCACACAAATACATTACAAAAACAGAAAACTATAGGCCAACATCTATAATGAACATGGATGCAAGGACCCTCAACAAGATATTAGCAAACCCAATTCAGCAATACATTTAAAAGATTATATAACACAGTCAAGTGGAATTTATTCATGTTGTGAAAAGTTGGTTCAATATTTGCAAATCAATTAATGTAATGAAACACATAAACAAAATAAAATTCAAATGGTCATATCAATAGATGCAGAAAAAGCATTTGACAAAATAAAGCATGCATTTATGATAAAAACCCTCAGCAAAGTGGGAATAGAGAGAACATATTTCACCATAATAAAGGCTATATATGACAAACCCACACCTCTTATCATGTGGGGGAAAAGCTAAAGACTTTCTCTTTAAGATCAGGAAGAATACAAAGATGTCTACTTTCATCACTTTTATTCAACATAGTACTGGAAGTCCTAGCCACAGCAATCAGACAAGGAAAAGAAATAAAAGGTGTACAAATGGGAAAGAAAGAATTAAAAGTGTCATTATATGCAGATGACATGATACCATATTTAGAGAACCCCAAAGATTCCACCAGAAACAAAAAATATTAGAAGATAGATTTAGTAAAGTAGCAGAATACAAAATTAATATTCAGCAATCAGTGGCATTTTTATACACCAATAACAAACTATGAAAAAGAGAAATTAAGGAAACAATCCCAATTACTATTGCATCAAAAAGTAAAATACCTAGGAATAAATTTAACCAAGGAAGTGTAATACCTGTATTCAGAAAATTATAAGACACCAAAGAGAGAAATTAGGTAAGAAACAAATAAATGGAAACATGTCATGTTCATGGATAGAAAGAATTAATATAGTTAAAACGTCCATACCACCCAAAGCAATTTATAGATTCAATGCAATCCCTCTGAAAATACCAGTTACATTTTTCACAGAACTAAAATAAATAATTTAAAAATTTATAGGAACCAGAAAAAGACACCAAATAGTCACTATAATTCTGAGAAAAAAAAA
>PVJL010010990.1:0-45625 GCA_004026885.1 Lyroderma lyra
AGGTGGGGCTCTGCTCGGTGGGCGGGACCACGGCCGGGGAAAGGAGGTTTCATTGGCTGCCTCTGCCGGAAGTTCCTGGGTCCTGCGCGTGCAGATGGCGTCACCTGGAGCTAACGCGGCTGCACGACTGGTCTCCGAGGCCTGGTGAGAGGTGAGTAGGCAGTGTCCCCGCGGCCCGGCGGGACATGTCAGGGTCTGCGGCAGGACGGGCGGGGCTCGCGGCGCAGCAGCCCGGGGGCTCGGGCCTGCCGCTCGCCGCGCTGGCCGCCTTCCTCAGTGGCTGGCCGGCCGGCTCAGGCCGACACTCCAGGCCTGCGGGCCTCAGCCCCCGGCAGAGCACCAGTTTGTGGTCGAGTCTAATGTCAGTTCCCGCCTGGTTCTCAGAGAAGTGCCCTGCCCCGCCCAGGGCATGACCTTCTCCACGTACCTTGCTGGAGTCCCCACCTGCTTGCTGCCCGTGGCACCACCTGTCATTCTGTCTTGCGTTTGTATGTATTTCACGTGTGTCCTTTTACCGCACGTGGCACGTAGGAATTGACCAGTGAATACTAGATGGGCGGTTGCATTCTGGTTACTATTGGAAGAACTTGAGGTTATTTCATTTGGGAGGGGTTGTTACTGGATTCTCTGCTTCTATAATAATCGTGTGTCTCCTGCCGTGTTCGTTTTTTACTGTTGGGGTTGGAAAGCGTTGCTGTCTCTGTTAAGTAGTTGCCAGAGGCTAGATATTGAGGGAAGGTGTAGTTTCAGTCAACAGATACCACGTGAGCAGAGGAACGGAAGGACGGATGTGCGGGGTGTCTTCAGAGAACCATTCCTGGCTAGGAAGGGTGTGGACAGAGAGGCAGGAGGAGAGGAGAGACGTGTGACTGGGGCTTCCAGCCTGGACAAAGCATGTTGCTCCTGTGCATTGCGAGAACCACTGAAGATTCTAGCATTGGGGTGTTTCATTAGGCAGCTCTATGCAGGGCAGGTGGGGATGCAGATGGCTCCAGCCAGGGGTTGGCAATCCGACCATAAAGGACTAGATAGAAACATTTTAGGCTTTGTTGGCCACAGTTGTAGAAGGAAAGCATCCATAGACAATACATAATCAGATGGACATAGCTGTGTTCTAATAAAACTTTATTTAGAAAGGCCAATGTCTGACCTGATTTGGTCCATGGGTGTAGTATAGTTTGCCCAGTCCGTGGTCTAACTCAGCTTCCCTGGGCCATGTTGGAAGAAGAATTGAATTGTCTTGGGCCATACGTGAGATACACTAACACTAATGATAGCTGATGAACTAAAAAATAACAAAAACCAAAGAAACGAATGCACGCCTCCTCCCCCTCCCCCCAAAAAAATGTTGCAAAAATATTTCATAGTGTTTTAAGAATTTGTATTGAGCCATATTCAAAACTGTCTTGGGGCACAGGTTGGACATGCCTGGTCTAACCAGTAGACCTAGGGACTATTGCCATAACCTGGTCCTGAACTAGGCAGTTCTGCATTGTGTTTTGTATTGCATTTTTATTTATACATGAGATGCCACTTCACATAATGACGGCTAGCTCTGGATCTGGTCTGTCTGGCTTTGAATCCTGCCGTTGCCTGATTACTGACAGTGTGACAATGGGCAAATTAACTTATCTTTGCATTCGTTTTTTTCTTTTTTTATCTGTAAAATGGGGAGAAAATAGTACCTTCCACAAAGTGTATTTGTGAGGAGTAAATTAAAGCACATAAAATGTTAACCTCATGCTTGTACACATAGTAAAAGCTCAGTGAATCTTTTCTAATATTTTGAAAATTGTTTTTGATATGCATTATTAAAGATGGATTTGAAAGATGTATCTAAGATAGAATTTACAGGCCTAGTGTGTATTCAGCATAGAACGAAGAGAATATTTAGTTTTGATAAGAGCCATTCACATAGCGGCGATATGAAAGTTGTGAAAGTAACTTAAGGGGGGAGGTAGGAAGGGCAGGGTTAAGGACTGATTTTGAAGAGGTGCACACAGGAGACAGCGGGGCCAGTGAGCAGGAACGCAAAAGGAAGGAGACAGGCGTCAGTCCTGGAGTGTGACAGGAACCAGAATGGCACGGCAGCGTGTGACCTGGCAGGATGGGTGCTGCTGGTTAGCAAGGGCCCATGCCCCAGAGCTGAAACAGCAGTGGTGGTCCCCCAGCAGAAGGTGACGTGGCGCCTCCTGTGGGCCAGGTGCTGGCGGTGCAGAGAGAAGTAGCTTAAACCTGACTGCAGAAAGTCTCCAAGGAGCAAAAGCTGGGGGGAGAATGGGGGAGAAGTGTATCCCACGCAGCAACTTCAGAACTAACCGGCAGGGAGACAGTTTCTTAGGCTTAAGTGGTGCCTTTACTCTGCAAACTCCGGTGGAATGGCAGCGCCTGAGCGCAGGCAGCTTGACCGGGCTCCTTTTCTGTCCCCCAGACGATGGCCAAAAACAGACGGAGAGGGCCCAAGCCCAGGAATGTGTTCCACATAGCCAGCCAGCGGAGCTTCAAGGTCAAAGGCAAAGCGAAGCCCGTTACCACGAACCTTAAGAAGGTGAGTGTGGCTTAAGGACCCTCGCTGTACGTTTGACGAGTCAGGCACAAAGGTGAAGCACCGAATGGTCTCGTGTAACCCCAGCTCTCAGCCCTTCCAGCAAAGGCAATGGGGCCATCACTACATGATGGGGAAAGTGGAGAAAAGCAACCTCCCTTTCTGGAATCCAAAGGCCCGAAAGGGAAGACCAGGTGACTGCACGTGTGAGGCTGCGCGTCACCGGGGAGTGGCTTTGTCAGAGCGCAGCAGTGATAACAAACGCACAGTGTGGGAACCAGTCCCCACGTCGGCTCCCCAGAGTAGTCCAGGCCCTCGAGACAGAGCCACGGCACGAATGTCGGGCAGCACCCCTCGTCTCCCAGCGATTCCTCCCCCTTTCTCCGGAGATGTGTGGGATACAGACAGAAACCTGTAAAATGAGGGTATTTTGTTTCTTAAAATGAAAACATTTAGGACATTTCTTCACCAGACTAAGTAGACCCTACGAGTCTGCCGGGTGTGAGTGCGAGGTGGAGTGCGGCCTGCCGGGCTTGGTCACTGTCAGCAGAGTCCACAGGAAAGACGTTTGCTCTGCGTCGTCGTCAGCTCACTGATTAGGCTCTGTGACGTGCAGTCCGGTGACTGGGCAGCACTGTGCAGGGGCTGAGGCTGCGCGATGGGTGGGGTGGGGCGGGGGCTGACGCGTCGCACAGACTTATCTTCAGAGTTGACACTGAAGCCGAGACCTGAGACCTGAGCTGAGGGGTCGGGACGCACTGGGAGCAGGTGTTCCCGGCGGAGGGAGCAGGAGCCAAGGCCCCTGAGGGGCCTGTGGGGTGGACGGCGGGGGAGGGGAGGTCCCACGCAGGACCGGAGCGATTCCGCGACCGTAGGATGAAGCCACCAAGCAGTGACTCCAGGTATGAGAGGGGCCGTGCGCTGAAAGAGGTCTTCCTTGAAGGGGCTGGCAGGTGACAGTGACAGGAACGGGCTTAGGGATCCTGGCGTGTCTAATGCCCGGGGCTGTACATCTCACAGGGGATGTGGTTCAGGAGCAGCGTGACCAGGATCCCCACCCCTGGCTGAGTTTTCACAGGGGGCCGCAGGGTGGCTGTCCCTAGATGGCTAGAAGCCCGTGAGGGCAGGAAGGCCAGGAAGGGCTCAGAGACTTGCTGTTAGCAGGACCCTGAACATGTGTGATGCAGGTGCCATGTGCCACAGGTGACGTGACTATACTGTCACCTAGAAAGGCTGGGGCCTGGACTTGGCCTCCTTATTCTAGTGAGAAGTCAAGGGGTGGAGTAGATCCACATGGTTATTTTCATCCAGCCAGAACCTTGTCTAAAATCCCCCAGTAAGACTAAGGGTAGTGGTGCAAATCTTCCCTCCAAACTTGGTATTTTCAGATTTTGGGGTTCCGTAAGGTTAAATGAAGGTTGAATGTACTTTATCCTTCACGGCTACGAGGTCATGCTTGGTGCTTTCTCCTCAAAGATCGGCAGTGTGAAGGACGACCAGGTGAGGAGGGTGAACCAGGCGTTTGTGGACGTGCAGAAGGAGCTCGCACACTTCTCCAAAGGCCTCTGCCTCGACCCGCGGCCCACACAGCTGGTGAGGAGACAGTTCGTCGTGGCTAGTGAGCCCAGCTGCCCGCTCTCAAAGCCCGTCCGCTGACTGTAATCGTGAGTGCACGGCTGGCTGCTGCACGTGGCTGTGCAGTGTGTGGCTGAGTCACGTTCAGACTCTAAAGCAACTCGTTCAGCCCACAGCCCCATGCAAATTTGTAAACTTTCTTAAAATGTTACAAAAATTACACACGGACCTCTTAGCTCATCAGCTGTTGTTAGTGTTGGGGTCTGTTATGTGTGGCCCCGGGAAGCCACAAAGTTGGACGCCCCACCCCCAGCCCCCCACCCCGGTCTAAGGCATTGAGTCTGGGTGTGAGCATTTAACGTTGTCTGCAAAGGCATGACCTGACGTTGACCTGGGTGCTGGATGGGTGCGTCATTTCTGTTCGCTGCTGTTGTCTGAGCTTTAAATGCTGTCTCTCTCCCTCCAGACTCTTCAGCAGTGTCCGGAAAGCCAACCAGTTAATGTTGACGAAGCTACGAGATTAATGGCTCAGTTGTGATACACTGGTGATGCACCACGCCCCCCAGAAGCCAATAAATGAAACGCTTTATGCAACTTTATTTTTAAAAATCTCGTTCATGTACAGGCATTGGCACATTTAAAAAACAAGCTACATAGAGCTTTCCTACGATCTAGGAAAGTGGAATGTCAGAAGTCATCCGAATGTGACAAAGTGCTGAGACAGAAGGCACTTCACAGCTGTTCACTGGGAGGCGACATGTCGTCACGTCCTGCGCTGGGTAGGAGGCAGTGCACGTCCGTGTGGAGCGGAGCACACGGAACGGGGGCAGTTTCGTGGCAGTTACAGGTGAGACGGACGGGCGGAGAGTCCCTGGTCGTGACGACCTTCGCCTGCTCTGACCGTCCTCGGAAGAGGGCGCAGAAGCAGTGAGTGGGCAGAGATGCTGAGATCAGGACGCAGTTAGGTGGGGCGGGGCGGGCACGAAAGCGCTCTGCCCCCTGGGTCTGGGCGGCTGACGTTTTGTGAAGTAAAAAAGGAAGCGTTAGGGAAGAACACGTCAGAGTCAGTGAACTAGGAAGGTGTTACGTTCATTCTTTTAAATACTTGGGTTATTAAGACGTCTAAATGTCACACGGTTAGAGGTAGATAACAGTCCCGGGGCCCCGTGGGAGCTAATAGTTCAGTATCTGGACATCAAACAGGTCGCAGACTCCCTCGTTGTCATCTAGGTTAAAGTTGTAGTCATCTTCCGGGGTGGGGGACAGCCGCAGGAGAGGGAACACTGAGAGAGAACACAAGGTCCATGTCAGCGACGGTCTCTCCTCACAGGTAATGGTGTTAACCAGAGACATCCTCAGACACACCCGCCCAGTGAGATGACACTGCCTGTGACAGAGCATTAAAAATACACAGTAGCAAAGGGCACGATCAGATCAATGACTTGTGTTCATAAAGACAATTTATGTGTTATTGATTATAGATATTGGCTTGAGAAATAGAGGTTAAAATTTTCATTGGTTGGACTTGTCACTGAAAAGGATGATTCAATAACACAGGTCAGAGTACTTTCTGATCAGCTGAGTCAACTATTGAAGTGGTGACTGTGCCATTTGCTCATTTAACAGCGGCCTCGATGGGTCTCAGCTACGTTAGGAGCCAGGACCCTGAACCCAAGAACTTAGAGAAAGGCGATGACTTCAAGGGAGTCGTAACTGCGGGCATTACTCTGCTGCTGCTGTTGACTTTGAAGAGGGTTTTGGGTTACACAGTGACGTGGCTAAGCTGAGGACCAGGTCTGTGACGTCACTCCGGCAGCTGCACGTTGGCCTGGAGGTCGTTACAGAGCTGGGTTCTCAGGTCACCTGTCCCGGGGCCACATTGTTTTACTCCTGGCCAGATCGCTGGTCAGCAGCTCCGCCCTTGGTTCCATGCAGGTCGGGGCCCACGTAGGTCTCCCCACCAAGTGAGGCTGAGAAATGTGCCAGAGGGGGCGCAGGGCGACTTACTCCGGTGTCAGTGCACGTCCCGTGCGGCCAGCAGTTAGGAAGTACGGGCTCTTCCTTTAAGCCGTGGGTCACTTACAAATTCCCGAAGAGCGTTACTGAGGTGGAAGCAGTTGGTCACGTGAGGTACTTACCATCAGAAGACATTAACTCATCAATGATATCTCCACTAATAGATGCCGCTGCAAACAGAAGTGGGAGCTGTTACGTTTCTGTTTATGGATTTTAACAGTAACAGATCTGAAACACAAGCACAGTTACACTGAAACGGCAGCGGCCTGACTGAGCACCGAGCTGAAGTCCCAGGACTGTGTGGAGAGGTCACTTTCAGGAGCACCTGCTCTGTGCACGGCGCTACCTCTAGACTTCCAAACTCAGGGTGCCCCCCAAACACTCCTCATCCTCCCTAAACTCCCTCGGTTTGACGTCATCACATACCACGGTCCCCAGTCACCCCACGCCCCTCCTCCTGTGACCTCGTCTCCAGGTCGCGTGCACCAGATGCTGCTTACTGCACGTCCCCCCTCATAGTCCCTCACAGTCCCGGAGGCATCACTGCCACCCGCTGAGCACACGTGCGCTGGGGCCTGGGAGGGGTGGCAGGTGCCCAGTGGGAGGCATGGCCCTCACCCCCACACACGCGGGCAGCATGGCCGCTGTCTCCGTCCCCAGGAAGACCATGAGGAAGGCACGGTCCTGCCACTCCCAGACACAACGCAGAGTTGGGACGGGGACAGGACGCACACGGCGGGCTGTCCCAGTGTTACTCAGAGACACCCTCACAGGGTGACCCTCCGACAGCCTGACACCTGCAGACAGTAACCGGGGCTGGGACAAAGGAACCATCCCGGGTCACTGGACGGAGGCCTAGGGACGGCCGCACAGCCTGGCCCAGAAAGCTCAGTGCCCACAGGTCCAGTTGCAACCACGTCTGTTCTACCCCGCGGTGCGTGTCTGACGTGTGCGTGGCAGATACGCAGCCTGGGAAACAATTTGCAGGACTAAGAATACTTAATAAAAAGATAAGCTCCGTTTTTACACGTCCCCTGTGGAACCTGCTGGGCACGCTGGCACCGAATGAACGCTTGTTGAATAAGCTTCCTGTCTCGCCTCCTGTGTCTGGTCACAGTCACGTCACGACGACAGACCCCGAAGAGCCGCCCCACTGCCCAGCACAGTCGTCACCCTTTCCCCTGTGACTCTACAACCCCGCTCGGACCCACCTGAGGCTAAGTCTGTGGCCGGGGTCTGCGGGGGGCTCTGGCTTCTTCCGGGGGCGTGTTGCTCGGGCAGGCTGTGGGGGGCCATACTGGGTTTCGGGGGCGTCGCTGGGGTCGAGGGCTGCGAGGACGGCTGTGTGAGGTCGTCCGGTGGGGGCACGGGGAAGACCACAGGGCTGGACGAGCTGGACTCCTTATTTATGAGCAGCACATGGATGGGGCCTGCGTGGCTCTTCAGATTGATCTGGTATTTCTTCTGTCCATTCTGACCCTGGGAGTCACCGGGTACAAGGAACACAGGTTAAAAGTAAGGCAGAGCTCCCAGGTCCCAGGAAGTCCTCCTAAAACAAAGGCGTGATGGCCAGAACACGAGCCGGGGCTCAAAGTGGACGGGACATGGACGGCTCTCCGCCCCTTGCCCCCAGAGTGAGAGAAGCTTGTGTGCACGATCCTGGCACGCTTCCACCCTTCCTGTTACTGCCTGTGTCCACGCCCTATGGTCCTCCATGGTCGTTATGGCCTCCAGTATGGCCTCCTTCGGGCGGATGCCTCCCGGGCGAGGTGCTCAGTGTGAGGTCTTAAGGGGCAGCACAAAGACAACTGACTTTTTCTACAGAGATGCAAAGTCCCCGCATTTCAGTTACCTGTGTCCCAAGGCTTCAGAAGCCTGGCAAACTGAAACTTCTAGAATAGCTGGGGGCAGAGAACAGTAATCTCCCCTTTTTGGTTGGTATAGCTTTCCAATCAGTTTGTTTTAGGAACTCTGAATCCAAAAATTAAAATCATGAAACTTAAATATGTAGCACGGAGTTCGTAAATACCTTTGAGTCATTAAGCCAGAGGATGTTTAAAAAGACCTAATTTAAAGCAACATGTTATTGCTCATGTTGAAATGGAACTTCTTTCTCAGTCAGGAGAGTTATCTCGTTTACAGATGTGGTCAAGTTGACTTTTTTGGGGGGGTTGGTTCCCTGAGCAGGAATTAAGCCCAGACGCTGCACCACCGGGAACCCCCCGAGTTGACTTCTTAAGGTCACTGACTACCCTCTATTGTCACTCATTTCTTGACATCGTCTAGGGCAGCGGAGCCCAACCTTCTGGCTTGCCTGGGCCACAGTGGGAGAACTGTCTCGGGCCACACGTAACACACACTCACAGGAACGGTACCCAATGAGCGAAAAAGGAGCTCACAAAACATCTCATGTTTTAAGAACTTGTGTTGGGCCGCATTCAGAGCCGTCCTGGGCTGCAGGTTGGACATGCCTGCTCTGGTGCAAATAAAACCAAATTTAAAATAAATTCAGCAGCAATACCCTCAACACAATTAGCCCGTGTTCAGCCAAAGTTCCCGTGTCCCTCGTGAGACAGCAGACCCGCCTTACCATTTCCGGAATGGGCACCTCCAGCTGTGTCCCAGAAGGGGCCTGAATGGCCAGAAGTGTGTCCCCTGGTCAGAGAGAGAAAGGCCGTCAGACCTCAGGCAGTGCTGTGAGCCCGGGGGACAGCACAGGCGCGGGCTCTGGGTCAGACTGCACGCTGACCGCGGCCGTGGGGGCTCCCTTCCGGACAAGGGGCGCAGGACTCACTGCACGGGTTTGCTTGGAGGACAGAGGGTGTCTGAGTACGGCTTAGGGCACACTCAGTGCGAGATTCACGATTCTCATTCAGATCAAGTTCATTTTGCTTTCACTCAGTCTCAGGCGAGTCTCAGATTCCTCGAACCTTTCGGCCTCAGTTAAAACATCAAGGTTTGCTTGAGGTACTTAAAAAGTACTTAGATGACCAGGACACGAGTGCTCGCCACGACACGCTGGAATCATGTACGTGAGCTCACGTGAGGCCAAATTCTACAGCCGCCTCTGCCAGGCATTGAGAGCACACCCCCGGACTTCCTTAGAAAACACACAGTAGGGCTCTGGGCACGCGTGTCACCGGCAGCCTCGGGTGGAAAGTGACAGCCCACGGAGCAAGGTGCTGGGCAGGTTTTGCAGGAGCCCCTGCAGCAGGCCGTGCGCGCAGGAGTGTGTCACTTGTGCTGCTGTCATTACGGGCAGCCCCGCGCTCCGAGGCATTAACACAGTACGGGGGAGAGCGGGGCTGGGGACGGCCTCTGACCAGCACCTTTGCTGCAGCCGCCTGCTCGGACAGTGCCGATGAGAACCGTGTGCTAGTCCGAGTTCTGTCCCTGACCCTGAGCTGTGGCTTTGAGACTGTCCCCCAGCCCCGCTGAGGGAGCTGCCGTCACACCTCACTCACACGCAGCCGTGGGCAGTGACGTGAAGGCTGTGACTGGCAGCTGCTGTCACACAAGCACCCTGTCACGGCACCACAAAGTGACAGAGGCGTCCATGTTCCCGAGAGAATGAGGTCACTGCACGCAACGGGCTGGTGGGGGCAGGGGGAAGCCGTGCGGAAGGCGCTCACCGTTAAAGCAACTGCAGACGTCCTCGTGGGTCACATAGGAGAACGTGCTGTCACAGAGTTAAGGAACAACGTGCATCAAGGTCTACGCGTTTCATTTACGATAATGATGCTGAGGCCAAATAAGCAAAACGACCAAATGCTCGAGGGGCTGCCAGGCACAGCTGGGTAACAAAGGACAGGAGTCTTGGGTCTGAAAAGGCAAAGACACAACCAAATGACGGTCCCCGAGGGCAGGGCTCATGCCCTGAGGAGGAGTCACTTTGACTTCCGTGACGTTGGAGGAGCCTCGGGACACAGGTCCTCACGGAGACGGCTTCTGGGGGAAGGACACGTGAAGAATGGACACTGCGACCACAGAAGCCCCCGCACCGGGGTCTGGGGAACTGGGGGTGGCAGGGCCCATGATCGCTTAGGTCACGGTCGGTGAACCTCGGGGCTCCGCCGGGCAGTGTGAAAACACCAATGCCATCGAACCTCAGGAGCGCTCACCCTCACAAAGAAAATGACAAGCGAGACCAGACTGTGCACCAGAGACAACGCGACATGAAGTCGGATGCGTCAGTCAGTTCACGAGGGGTGGCTGCAGAGACGCAGCTTCAGTGCTCCCTAAGCATACAGGTAAGTTCGCAAATCAGGGCACCACTGACATCTAAGACCGGGACAGTAGGGAACACGGCGTCTGTACTCGTGGCTTTCTGCCCCCACGGGACAGCGGACACACCTGCCCTGGAACTCCACCCCCCACTAGGTACTATCTTTGGGTTAATTCCAGGCAAAAAGTACCCTGGATTGATTGCAGGCCCATGGTATGTCATTTTTAAACCAAAATTAATTTTTCAAAACAGAGAGAGTAGCTGGAGATTCCCTGCTGAACAGGGACATGGAATGTGATCACCTCAGTCCACGGTGACCCGGCGACCCCACGGAGCCCCGAGGAGGGGTGGGCCGGTTTTCCTCTGTGCAACACAGGCACGACGGTCACAGACGTGCTCTGCAACTTAAAAAGGTGGAACTCTTCCATGTGTGTACAAAGGACTAGGGGCGCAGTAAAGGTTAAACTGCTCTACCCGCTTCCAACTCCGCAGTGTCTACAAGGCGCAGAATACAGGGCCTGACCTTCACCGGGCAGAGTGCTAGGAAGTCACCCCCACCCCCGCACGAGTCGTCGGCGTAGGACGCGTTTCCAAGGATATCTGCTGTTGACGGAGTCGTCCATCACGTTTCTGATGCTCTGCTGCAGCCACAGCTTGTGCTGGTCCAGTTCTCTTTCCTTCAGTTCCAGGTCTTCGATCTCAGCTTTCAGGCCCCTCAGTCTGTCGACGACCTCCTTGGTGTTGCAGCCCGCACCTACGCCTCTTCAAACAGACGGCAGTTACTGCCCGGCGTCAGACCCGGCCTCGCAGCGCGTGATCCTTACGGTAAAACACGTCTATCCTCACGCCCTTCTAAAATTCAAGGACTCAAATCCTTAGGGAATCGCAGCACCACACCTCTGAATGGTTTTGCTGAGAATATTTTTGGGGTAAGAACAATCAAATTAGGAAAATTCCCGATACGTTTTTGTCACCTGGAGGGCCAGGCTGGTGCCGGAGGCCCCACGGTCACACCGGAAGCCTCCTGCGCAGGCTGGGGTGCAGGTGCAATATGCTACCACATGTAAATGTTTTGGGGGATCTCGGCAAAACAAACAAAAACTGAGGCCGAAGGGCAGAGACCTGAAGAACAGAAGTATCTGTGACAGTCACACACACAGCCGTGCAACAGCTGACAAGTGACAATGCCGTTCAACCCCCACGACCCAGAAGGCAAGGAGGGGGCAGGTCCTGGCCTCAGGGTCTGTGTGACTGAACCGGGACGATGCCGCGAGGCCACCTAAATGCAGGAGTGGACGCTAAATGGCAGAGACCGAGGGAAGACCTCACACAAGAGTGACACAGGGACACGTACAGAGCCCGGAGGCAGGCCCAGGGACTGTGACGCGAGCGTGGGCTGACACACGGGGACTTGGGGGACACACGGCAGGAAGGTCTGCGGTCACAGCGCCCTGGGGGCAGAAACCAAGGTTTCAGGACAGAGGCCAGGCCTGTCACTTACTTCCACTGGATGCTGTTTTTTGACTTTTTTTCAATCAGGTCAATTCCCTCGAGGACATTGGTGATGTCATAAATTCTCCTCTTCTGCCGCACAGCCAGAGTGTCTGCAGCCTGTTGTGGACAAAGTAGGGGGTGGGGGAGGGGCCCTGAAGCCAGCGAGGATCTGTGTTTGGGAGCCGCACCCCACCCTGACCCCGTCAGCCGCTGGGGGACAACGGGGGGCACGTGGAGAGGATGCTCCCTGTCCCTGCCGCCTGCCCGCGTCCCCTCCTGTGTGGCGCGAAGATGACGGCCGGAAGGACTTTTGGAAACTGGAAAGCCGGACCTCAGCCACTTCCGAGCTAGCACAGTCAGAGGCTCGGGGGTCTCGGAATGAAATACCCCATCCGCACTCTGTGGACCCACGGCCAAAGCGGAGAGCGGGGTCACGCCGGCCGGACCCACGACGTCCCATCGACACACCGAACCCCGCGGCTGCAGGAGGCGAGATTGTCGTGTGACCAGTGAGCTCAGCCCCGCCAGACAGTCCTGTCACTAGCTGCCACCACCGTTCTCACATCCGCTCCCCGAGAGAACGGACGGCATGCACCGCCAAGGACAGCGGAGGAGACGACAGCACGCCCTAAGAGTCTTACTCAAGAAACGCATCACTGAGGTACAGCGTTACGGGCTCACTCCTCAGTAAGTTGGAGAAGTCTGCGTTTACGTGGTCTTGGCTACTTTACGGATCTCCGAGGTAGCTGGAGATGAAGGTTGATATCATTCTTTTATATTCGTGATAGTCACAACACTATTTCATGAACTTTCTTAAAAGTATCAAGTGTATAATTCAAAATGTCAACTACTCATGCTGCAATAATACCCGCCGAAGTGAAAGTATCTATAAGAAAAACTGTGATTGTATAATTTCACAGTAAAGGGGACTTGTGATTGTCAGGGTTAGTCCATCTTCAAGCTCTATGGCCAAGCGTCGTAACAGTGTTTTACTACGGTGCACGAGAAACAACACTGGGACGGCGGCAAGGTGAGAACTGCACACATGGATGATGTTCTATGTATGTGTGTTTGCAAATGAAAAGTATATATAAATAAGCCAAAATCTTTTCAATATGTATGTGTGAAAAAGAACGATAAACTGTCCTCTAGGAGTTAAAAAAACAAAACAAAACAAAACAAAACAAAAAAAACATTAATAGGAGAGCCGTCTGAAAAAAAATCCAGCCACAAACGCCTCACACTCACACAGGACGTAGCTGGATACTTTCCAGACAGCCCCCGTATAATAAGACGTAATGTTATTGCGGGCACCTCTGCAA
This sequence comes from Lyroderma lyra, assembly GCA_004026885.1. Classification (NCBI taxonomy): domain Eukaryota; kingdom Metazoa; phylum Chordata; class Mammalia; order Chiroptera; family Megadermatidae; genus Lyroderma; species Lyroderma lyra. The sequence goes on from PVJL010010990.1 coordinate 13,178, forward strand.
TTTTAGTTGAGTTCCAGGAGAAATGAAACGGCATTGTGGGGGAAATATGAAATCCACCTCCTGCTCACTGCTCCCGGGGGCTCCCCAAGAACAATTTTAGGGCCCCGATGAGACAGGAGGCGGGCTGTCACATTCCTGGCCCTGGGGGGCCCTCCGAGCCAGGCCTGGGGGTTTGGTTTTTTTCCCCCCAGAAAACCCCAAACCTGCCTGGTCACATTTATTGAAGTCACAGGCTACAGTCAGACTTCTAGATTTTGAACCAAGGTTTGCAAGCTCTGTTTGGAACACCCTTTCTCTGATGAGCTCATGAGTGGCGGGGACATTCTTTAAACAGATTGCAATTTGCCTCAAAACCACTTAAATACTATACTGCCTGGGCCAGGAAGCAGTTGAGGGAGGGAGGGAAGGAGGGCGGGCGCGGCTGTGGGGCAAAACAGAGAACAAGGAATTTCCTAAGAGGACAGAAGATTCCAGGAACAACACTTCAAACACACGATCCTAGAAACTACTTCCCCGAATGCAAAACAGGTGCACCCCTGCCCATCTGCACAAAGTAGGCCAGTCCACACAATTCAGCAGTTACTGAGCACCTAGTGCGTCCAGGGAAAGCAGAGGACCCTACCCCTCCCCGCCCCAGCCCTGGGCGGGTCTGAGGCCCTGCGCTCACGCCTGGAGGGACTGCAGGCACCTGGGACCAACCCCCCAAGCATGAGCCCAGGTTCAGGGGCCCCGCCCGCTTGAGGGGCGTCTGCAGTGATCACGCGCTGCGGAGCACTTTTTGTTCTTTTGCTCGTGTTTAGACCTGGGGTCCTTCCTGAAACTGGGTGCGCCGGGCGACTTATCATTCGAGTGACCATCTCGGGTTCCTGAGCGCCACGTATCCTTCGCAACCCTGCCCGGAACCGTCCGCCCCGTGTGGCCCCCAGAGCCAGCTCCTGAGTCCAAGGCCAAAGCACGTCCCCACGGGAACGGGGCAGCCTGCTGGCGCCCCCACCGCCTCGCGTGCCCGTGACCGAACACCCTCTCTCCGTGTCACGGCAAAGCTGCCAGGTGCCAGACGCCGTCACACCGACCACCCCCTCCCGCCCGTCGGAACGAGGCACCGGGACGAGGAAGAGGTTTTACGGCTGCCGTTGCCTGAGCGGGGGCGGCGCCCTCGGGAGCAGGCGGGCCCACAGGGCTCACGCCTCCCACGGCAGGGCCCCGCCCCGAGGGCTCGCGGGCGCAGCGCCCGGGGGACGCGGCAGGCACGCGGCCCTTTGTGGAGCGCGGCGCCCGGCCCGCCTCGCTCACCGCCTTGAGGTCCAGCACGCCGTCCTTGGCCTCCTGCAGCAGCGACACGAACTTGCTGGTGAGCAGCCCCAGGCTCTTCTCGTGCCGGCTGCTGCCGCCCGCCGCTGCCCCGAGCGGCGCCTGCCGCGGGCCCTGCGCCGGGCCCGGGGGCGCCGCCTGCCCCGAGCTCGCGGGCTCGGCCGCCGCCATTGCCCCGAGGCCGGCCTGCAGCGGATGGAAGCCGCGGCCCCGCCAAGCCCGAGCGCCCACGAGCCCGCGGCGGGACGGGGGACGCGGCGACGCCGGCGGGGACCGGAGTTTAAAGGGCAGGAAGTGACGCCGCGGCCGCGGTTGCCGGGAGACGCGCTTTCCGCAGGAGAAGCCCCGCCCCCCGCGCCAGCCTCCGCCCCCACCGGCCGGCTCCGCCCCCCGCGCCAGCCTCCGTCCCCGCAGGGCGCACCGGCCCCAACCCCCGCGCCAGCCTCCGGCCCCGCAGGGCGCACCGGCCCCAACCCCCGCACCAGTATGTGTACCCCAACCCGGTCGGCCCCGCCGCCCCCAGGCTCCGCGGCCGGTTCCCGGGGCTGCTTGCGCACCTTTGTGCAGGGAACAGCCGCCAGTACCGGGGCTGGTGCCAAGTTTGCAGTCAAACTGGGTTCCCAACCGGGGTTTTCTTTCTCAACATTGTTGTGGTTGCTTTAGGTCCCCTGAATTGACGAACTGTAGGCTCGCCAACTTCCGCAGACAAGCTAGCTGGGATTTCGGTAGGGACCACATTTACTCCAAATCTGGGGGGAATTACCGTCTTAACAATATTGTTTCCCAGTCTATGCACATTGTGCTTTTTCTTCTTGCTTTCAGCGTTTTGGAGTTAATGTTAGCACTGCTTTTGTTAACTTTAACCCAAGAACTGTACTTCATGCTATTGCCAATGGACTTTTAAAGCCGCGGAGAGGTTCTGCACACGTAAAACGTGTGCGTATCTAATTTCTACAGCCTGACGAGGGTACGGACCGGCATACACCGTCAGATCATCACCACCAAGGCCCTACGCACTCCTCACCACCTCGTTTCCTCCGACCCCGCTGCGTCCTTGCTCTCATCCCTGGTTTTGGTGTTACAACTTGAGTCCTGGGGCTGCTCAAGCTCAAGTTGAATTTGGCCTCTGCAGCTCACGGGGAGGGGATGAGAAAGGCTGTGGCCACCCACCCTGGAGCCCAGGAGCTGAGGAGAGGGGACCTTTCCTGGGTGTCCCAGAACTCCCTCAGGCTGACCTGAAGCCGAGGGAGACGGCGTTGGCTCACTTTTGCCATTAAATGTTTCTTCTTTTGCTGCAGACTCAAGAGGCTCTGGGTGTTGTAAAATACTTTTTTCCAGTTGTGGTTGTTTTGCGGGGAAGTACGTTTAGAGTTGCTCGTGCTGCCATTCCAGTTTTTGGGTTATTTTCTTAGTGGCTGTCTTAGGGATTGCAATACACATTTTAATACAGTAGTCTTTAGCTTAGTAGTAACTGAACCTGGTAAAATAAGCTACTACAAATATGGCTGAATTTCCCTCCCCAAACTTGGCATTTTTGTCACACATCATGTCCATACCCTCTACGCTCAACAGGATAGTGTTGTAATTGCTTTGTCTTCTAACAGAAGACAATGTACTTAGTTTCCTTCTAAGAATGTCCTGTTGGTTGATTCCGGGAGTCTTCTTTCTCACAGTGGGGTTGGGTGGGTCTGAGAGCACGTCTTATAGCCTGCAGAGCTCTCCTTTGGTGTTCAGGTAGGTGGCCAGCACTAACATTTTCTGTTTGTCTGCGAATGCCTTTATTTTGAAGGACAGTTTTGCTGGATATAGAATCCTTGACTGACAGCTCTGTTTTCCCACACTTCCAATACATCATCTACTGTTTCTGGTGAGGCGTCGCCTGTGAATTGTTTTGTATGAAACTGTATTTTCTTGTTGCTTTTAAGATTTTCCCAACAGTTTGTGAAGCGTCTAGGTGTCATTCTTGTGTTTATCATGGGTTTTACTGAAGTTCTCAAATCTGTGGGTTGATCATTTTCATAGAATTTTGCAAGTTTTCAGCTCTTATTTTTTAAACATGTCTTATGCCCCGCCCCATTACACGGGTATGCTCAATGTTCTGCAGATTTCAGTATGAAGCTTGCCTATAATGAAACGCAGCCCTCTCATTTAGAAGCATTTACATTTTTTTCTGATTCCATTTAATTTTTAAACTTAATTCATGGGCTATCAGTTAAAACTAATAGCATTATATTCTTTTAGAAACATTCAGGAGAACAGTGTTTACGTTTTTGTTCTACATACATGGGAACCTAAGAGATGACAAAAGCAAAATAGTTATAAATGACCTGATGGGAAATGAAACTGTTTCCTGTTGCAAGATAAAACTTCTCTGTAAAGTGATTAAAAGGGGAGATTAGGGAGGGACACAGCCTAATCTGTCACATCAAAGTCAGAGCATCTTAAAAGGTCATTCTCAGTGATGTAAGATGGCGGCACAGACTTCCTTCAGAATGCCACCTCTCTCACCAGACAGACGCAAATACTTTTTGGCTGCGCTTGTGAGCTGTACTTGTGAGCACCCTAAAATGGAGCTTCATCAACTAATGGACAACCAGTAAACATGATCAGTTCCTCATCAGCACAATAAGGTAACAATCATTAAAATACTTTCCCTACTATAGACAAAGGCTAATCTTAATCCTCATTTATATATTTACAGGCAAATGTGTAACTTCCAAACAATGCATACATAGCACAGAGACAAGAGTGTCTGAAGTGTAGTTATTTGGATAGGTTTTTCCTAATACACGTAATTATCAACAATTTATTATAAACACCTACATACACAATTAAGTACTTTATCAAAAGTCTTATAAATATAAGCAGAGTGAAATGTGTAGAAAGACACGTTTCAAAGGCATGGCCATTACCACTGTGACATTTAATCGTTTTCATAATAGGTCTGTTGGTTTTCACAACCTCCGCTCGCAGAGCCTCACAAGTCCTGCTGAATTTCATTTAGAGCAAAGGCAAGTTGCTTAATTTTTGTCTCCATTGCTTTTTTGTTCTTGCACGTTTCTTGCAGAAGTCCACGCATTTCTTCTTCAACTTGACAAACCTATCAACATGTAAATTTACATGTGAATTTCTCAAGTATTCTGAAAGCCAAAAATTTATTTCTACGTATTTTGCAAACCGTGACATTATTTAAAGCAAAGAGGTTACTGAAGTGTCACCTGTTCGAATACTAACTGGGAAAACACGCATGTGCTGTGTGCAAAGTCCTTGCAGGCACCCGAGCTGGGATTTCTCGGAGGCGCTTGTGATGAACACGTGGCACTTTATTAAGCTCTGTTGGTGCTGAGAAATCTGCTCAAGGCTGCAGTTCTCAGGGGCACAACTGGACAGAAACCCATCTGGCTCCATCCCTGCACTGTCCTCTGCTGCCACGGGGTCACCTTCAACGCCAGTCCCTTCCAGACATTCCGGCCCCAAAGAGCCACCCTGTCCGTCCTAAGCACTCAGCACGCACTGTGGCTGTGACTTCCGCGGCTTTAGGTGCGACAGCAAAACCAGCACGGACCTCTTTCTCCTTCACAATGTGTGTGTCCCCACAGCAGATTTTAGCCACCTGTGCACATGGCCGTGGCCTTTGTTAGGTCCTTGCACGCTCACCTTTCCACTTAATGGGCACACTGTGCGGCTTGTCCCCAGCGCATCCCAACTGCCAGCACCCTGCTATTGTGCTTGGGGGCCACTTTAAGTAAAACAATGTGACCTGAACACAAGCCCCGCGACACCCAGACAGGCAGTCTGATCAATGAGGTGGCAAGTGTGTGACTGACAGGCAGAGGGGTGAGTCACTCCCCGGGCCGGCCAGGGAGGACGGGTCTCATCGTGCTACTGGAACAGCAAGCAATTCAGAACTTACGAATTATTTCTGGAACTTTCCACGTAACATTTCTGGACCACGATCAACTGCAGGTACCCGAAACCTCGGGAAGCAACACTGCATGTATGTGGGGGGGTCCTGTGTCTGTTTACGCCCCTTCCCTACTGTCTCCTGAGCCTAGGGGATCGCAGCAGGGGTCACACCAGTCTCCCGCTGAGTCTGAAGGCAACCTGGGCCTGACCCTGGGCTGCATCAATGAGGGTCCCAGGGGCAGCCCAGGTGTGTGCTACCAGAAAGCCCACAGGTGGCTCTGACATCACCCACTCAGCTCACTCCTTTGTCAGTGGCATTAAAGCAACAGACCTGACAGTCCTGAGTCCTAATCATTAGTAAGATGCTTCTCCCTGAGAGCTTCTCCAAGGTGATGGACTGGATATGATACACCCACGAGTGACCGCAGGGTGGGGACATGGCAGTTTTTCCACAAGGGTCATGGAGCAGGTGCACACAGGATCAAACGTGTAATTCCGGTTTCATTAGAATTAGAGTCCACCACCCACCTAAGATTTACCAGCTCTGCCATTGCTTCCTGACACTTCTGGCCACGTTCTTCGTATCCACCTGGTCAGTAAGTCATGCTGACTTTCCTCTGTGTAACGACACTTGTAATCCCAGTGCATCTTACTCACAGTACCTTTAAATTTGCAGAGTCAATATACTTCTGGTTTTCACTTGCTAGCTGTATGATTTCGGCTTGATGGGCTTCAACAATCGCATCCACTTGTTTCTTAAAGGCATCATCCATGCTCTGGAGCTTTTCCATCGCTTCCCTGAGAACAGAACACAAGGCCACGTATCTGTGAGAGAAAGCCAGGGTCTATTTTCTTCCTAGACCAGCTCTCACAGTTGAATCTGAATGGAAGCACAGCTCCGTGAAAGGGCTGCTGGGTTAGCCAGGACACAAGCGGTTCCGTACGGGGTGCAACGGGGGAGGGGGACATCGGGAAAAGGGGACATCAGGGGAGGGGGACATCGGGGGGAGGGGGACATGGGGGGGTTCCACTTCCACCTCCAGAGACGCTGCGTCTGAGGACTTGGTACGTAAGCTCCTGCTCAAGTGCCTGCAGTCTCTTCTCCATGGGCCTGCAGTGGCCATGACCTGAGCGTGCACACTGTAGGCGTCTGACCTCACACAGGCCTGCCTGCCCCCTACCAGACAACACCTTTGTTAACAAACACACTCAACAGCATTCACAAAACTGCAGCGCTCACAGTTTCTCAGAGGCAAAAAACCTAGTTCCTTTCTACTAAGTATGGCCCATTCTGTTAGGGAAGTTGAGTCCACAAGAACATGTTTCGGGCTGCGGCAGCCCCCAGCAGAAGCGGGCGGAACGTGAGGACACAAGTCAGAGCCTCCTTCTGTCCCAGCTGTAGCACTCAGTGAGCATGCGACCAAGGGCACATCAGGCTCCAAAGTGGAACACTGACCCTTGCCCTTCTGTCAGCCACACAGATTTACTGCTGGGTGCAAAGTGAATACAAGAGAAGCTAATGCATACACTATTAAAAAGTCATATAAATAAAGTTCATTTTTAACAAGAATTTAAAAACCACATATACTAAGTTTAGTTATACAAGCATTAATGCATCAAATCAAGTCTTTAATATTTTGCTACTAATGACTGATTAATGCAATGTAAGAGATTTCTAGAGCTTGTGGAGCTTTGTGAGTTTTACTAAGTTTAGGAGTCAATATGTGTAGGCTCTACGACTACACGTCCATGTCCACAATGCCCCCCTGCCCCCGCGGGGCTCCCGATCTACGGGACCGCAGGTCCACGCGGCCACCCCCCCACCTCCCGCGGGGCTCCCGATCTACGGACTGCACGTCTACGCGCCCGCCCACCCCCCTACCCCCCGCGGGGCTCCCAATCTACGGGACCGCACGTCCATGCGCCCGCCCACCCCCCTACCCCCCGCAGGGCTCCCGATCTATGGGACTGCACGTCCACGCGGCCACCCCCCTACCCCCCGCGGGGCTCCCGATCTAGGGGACCGCACGTCCACACGCCCACCCACCCCGCGGGCTCCCGTGGGGAGGCAGCCCTGACGCTTACTTCTGCAGCTCGAGGCTGCGGTCTCTTTCCGCCTTGAGTTTCCTTTCTTTGTTTTCAAACTTTTCTTTCACCTCTTTGACTTGTATTTCGAGGTTACACAGGAGTTCTCCTTTGTCATGCCACTTCTTGTTCAGTGTGCTGGCAGGGCAGAAGTGACTTTAGAACAGAGTACTCAGCCACACTTGCTCTCTCAAGGGGAAGGGCGGCACTGTACCTGTAGGCCTTCCGGATCTCCTCCAGCTCCAACTCCTTTACCTGCAACTGCTGCTTCAGTTTTTCTTTCCTTTCACTGTGTCTTTCGAGCTTCTCCACGATGTCATCCAGTTGCGAGGACTTCTCATCAAGTTGCTCCTGAGTACACTTCTGTATTTCAGTGATCTTTTCCTGTAACGTTTTGATTTGTTCCTCTCTTTCCTGTAAACACTTGAAGAAAATCATCAGTATTTTATGAAGCTTAATGTCTCATTTCCTAGTTAATTACACATCACTTAATTATTACAAAAACTACAAATTAAAAAATAAAAAATGTACATTGAATGTTCAGTGAGTGCTTTAGAAAAGATTTACAGAACACTGTGTCTCATCGGTAAGAAACACCGCTACTACTTTAGTGCTAGGAAGCAAGAACCAACTCTTGTCCTGTCCATGCCTCCCCTCAGTGAGCCAGTCCCCTCAGGGGCAGCAGAGGAAGGGACAGGAGCAGCATAGAGATGACGGCCACGCACCCCGCTGTGCACTGTGGGAGATGGCACATGGCAGGCTCGCACCGGGATGAGCAGACCCCTCAACGCAGGATGATTTCACCACTATCTACGTGTCACGTGAGGACAGGCTTTACATCTCTCAAACTTCCCTGCGAAAATTCACAACTTTTCATATTGTTTACCCAAAATCTGAAACTAAAATCTCCTTTTTGGGCACCACTGTGTCATTCATGAACAGTCATTTCCTTCTAAAACTGCTCGGATCGATGAGGTGGCTGCAGTCTTGTTGTGAGAGAACAATAGCTTCGCCAAACATGTTGCATGACACCAAAAGTATCACCTGCTTTGCCCTGTGAAATTACAACGCCAACCATGGGTCCTGTTTCATATTCACCTTAACTCAAATACAAAACAAAAACACAAAACAACAACAAACAACTTTTAAAACAAGAAAAAAGGATTACTGTTAAAAAATTTCAACTCTTTTCAGTGCAGCTTGGTGGGGGTGGCAGATAGATTGAAAATTCTGGATATAGTGAAGCCAAACTTTCAATGGAGTGAACAGCAATAGAATGAGGGCTGTGTGTTGGAGCACTCACTCACGGCCCCAACGCGCTGTGCACGCAGCCACGTGCTGAGGTGTGTTTTCTGTACTCGACCAAGTTCTCAAGGAGTTGCTTAAAAGTGACTAAGGAAAGAAACCAAATCTTAGAAGTTGTAATTCCTCTCCAGAATGAGTTCCTAACTTTGTGAGTGATAATCCCACTCAGAAGTTTCTTAAAAACCTTTTCTTTCAGTTACTTTTACACTTTGAGAGAGAATCTCTGTAAGAAAACGTTGGAATTCAAATTTGACACAGTGCTGAAGACGACGTTTGGACGGTGTCTCTGGAGACTTTTCACGGGAGATGTTTGAACAGGCGATCTGTCAGCATTCTCTCTGAAGACGGGCCACAGCCAGGGGCGAGTCATATGGTGTCCCCTGGGGACAAGCGGGACTCTCTTACAGTCTATTTATGTACCTTTAAGTACAAGATAGTAGGTTTTGTCATAAATTTGAGACGTGAGTTGGCAATATTGGGAGACACTAAATAATGCTTTTAAAGGACATTTTACACACATAAAATGTCCATTTCTGTCTGAATCCTAACCCTTTATCAACAGTTATTCCAAGGGCCCTGATATTCTCCATAAAATTCTGAAGTAGCAGTAATTTCAAGTTAATGAATGCATATCATGTGCCACTGCGAAAGGCGAAGGGACAACCAGAAAAGGCAACGTGCTACTTACCCGAACTCTCCCCACAGCTGGGGTCTGAGACAAAGGTGAGACGACACAGATTTTCAAATCTGCCATAGGCTCTTCCCCAAAATAAAACATCAAACTTACATCTTTTAGTTTTCTGATGGTTTCAGTCTGGTCATCTATGATTTTGCACTTAATTCTCAACGCGTCACCGTCACGCTCGTTTGCCTTCTGCAGACGCTCGTTCTCCTTACGCAAGTTTTCGATCTGAGCCTCTAGGTGACCACGATGCTGGGCGAGAGAGGACCCTGAGAAACAAAGTCACCGGGATCAGACCTGAGAAGACGGAAGGATCTGCCTGAGACCACCCAACTGAACTGCGTGTGAGACAGGAGATAACGGGACAAACAGGAAGGGAAGATACCACAGGACAGGATGACGGAGGGGGAGGGCCACAGAAAGGCCGCCTGGCACCTGGGCTGTCGTCTGGGAGGCCAAGGGCACAGCTGAGGACAGTAACCCAACCAGCCAGGTTACACAGCCCAGACAAATAGAAGCACTGAGTGCGCCCCCACGGGTGACGAAGGAGCAATGCTCAGCGGGACCAACCCTAGCGCTGTGTCACGGCTAAGTGTCCGTCAGCGCCAAGACACAGCACTGGGGTCCCCCACGCCATTTCATTACATTTCTCGAGGCGTTCCAAGGTCAATGCAACCGCTGTTTTCAGAACAAAACCCTGAGTGGTGTGTCTGCTGCAAGTCCTTTATAGTCACTGCCTAAGGGAGAAGGGCCTTCAGCCACTCCTTCAGGGCAGCGCCGTAAGGGCCATAAGGTCTATAAGGTCCGTAAGGGCCGTAAGGTCCAGCGCAGCTGGTCAGGAAGGCAACAGGCCACACTGGAAGGCAGCCCCCCGTGCCCCAGTGGGTCACGCACTCCCCGGTTCCGAGGCACCAGTTCCTGTGCACATGACCGCGTCCGCCCTCCCTCCGATGCATGATCTGCTCGCTCAGGAAGACGGCCAGCTTCTCTGCAAATGTGAGCACTTTACCCTGTTGGGCCAGCTCCTGTCCCCACACTTTCCGTTCTGTCCTCAGACCGTGCACGAGCGACTCCTTGGCTGCCAGCTCGGAAATCAGCTGGACCTTTTCGTGCTTGAGCAGCTCTATCTGGATGCTCTTCTGCTTGTCGTCCTCGATCAGAATTTCAAGGGTGCTTATCTGGTTCTGTATGCTCCCAAAAACCAGAGGAAAGTGCGAAGTAATTACTATATTTAAGGGCTTCCTTAGTTTCTACTTTTTGCATTTTATGGAAAAAAACTGTATTTAAGTATATACAATGTACATGCTGCTCAATTTTACATCAGAAAGTTTTAACTTTGTTAATGAAAGAGAAACACAGATCAGGAAATAAGAAGTCACACTGTGGGGGCGACTCCTTCCAACACTGCACTTTACTCTAACACCCCAACGGCACGTGCGCACGTGACGCCGCCCGCCTCTCACGAAGCATTTCTGTGAGCAGCCTAACGGTCACGCGCAGGAAGAGTTCTCTCGGGCACTGAATCACTGACGTGGAAAGCTGTGACAGCAGCAATAAAGAAATGCACCTGGAACTCCCCACCAGCACATGATCGGGGTCAGCGACTCACACACTGTCTCCCCAGCTTCCACTACCAGAGCGTCACCGTCAGTGTTTGCTTTGTCACCGTGCAACCAGCACCTACTGCTTTAGTACACTCTTCAAGTTGATTCATGTTACTGAAGTTCTGTTGCAGCGGGGGCAATGCGTGTGAAAGCACGGGCGGCTCTCCTGGTGACGTTCCTTTCCTCACACGCATCACTCGGTCTGTGCAGAAGCTCATCAGTGTGTGCTGCCTACAAGCATTCCCATGTGCCTGACGAGATGATGTAGGAATCAGAGCAAACACACGTGAGCACGTCTCACCTGCAGGTTCACTGCCGTTTCCCGTTTCAGTCTGGAAACTTCTGCCAGCTTGGCCTTCTGCTCCTTCACCATGCGGGTCAGGTCTCTGATTAAGGAGGACGACTCGCTCTCCTTCCGCTGAGCCCACACGAGCGCATGCTTGCTCTTCGCCAACTCAGTTGCAACGTTTTCAAAACCATCTTTAACCTGCATTTCAAAACTGTGTTACAAACGGCAGTGCTCCAAACGCGCAGGCAGTGTGTCAGCCCACGGACTGCTTTGTTCACGTGCAGTCTCAGAGCTTTAGCACACGAACAGGCTCCGCGGAGAAGCGGTTCTGCAGGCCAGGCCGCCCGTCTGAGCTGCAAGTCCTCGTGTCTGCCGAAGCAGCGCCCAGGAAACACGTACGCAGGCGAGTGGGCCACGTGCTGATGCAACTACAGGAACTGGCCGAGGGCCACTGGCGGCCATGGCGGGAGGGGGTGCCCAGCTCCCCCGACCCCATCACGTGCCGTCACCCAGCTGCTGAGCCCGCAACAGCGCGGGAGAGGTGCGGCCCCAGCCCAGTCACGGCCAGCACGCGCGGGGCCGGGACACCACTGTGAGCGCTGCTCACTGCACCACGTGGCCGTACGCCAACCCTTACTTCGTTGAACCTTCTGGCTTCCACGGTCAGAGCGACGCGGAACTCGTCCTGCAGGTCCAGGTACTGCTGCTGCAGCGCGTCCACCTTGTCCTGGTACTCCTTTACCTCCTGCTTGTGCTTCGTCTCTTCTTTAGCCACCTCTTTGGCCACGGCATCCTGGAACTCGGCCTCGCTGAAAAACTCCCTTGTTTCTAGTTCTTTCCTAGAGGGAGAAACAGGAATCCCAGGATGGTGTTCGGCTGGAAGGAAAACCTTCCGAGGTCTTTAAGTCGATACGAAACGTGTTGTCTCCCTCACTGTAACTTCAAGACACCCCCCGCTTTCAAACCCAGCAGCTGGGGACAGGACAGAGCATCCATGTGCGTGGGCTCTCCTGACCTCAGTGATACGCTCAGGGTCCCACCATGGCACTACGGTCCCATGCAAGGCCTGCCCCCATGAGGGTGTCCACTCTGCCCAAGCCTCTCCATAGAGCAGCAGACCGGTGCTGGTGGCTGGTTGACAACAAAGTCGGGTGAACTGTGAAAGTGTTCGCTGACCTTCTGCTAGAGGGTCTTTTTTTTTTTTTTTTTTTTAATTTAAACGAGCTCATTCCTTCGAATTTTCCACTATTTTTCTTGAATAAATCAAGTCCATAATACAAAATCCAATATCTCCAGTTTTTGGCTTCTTTAAACCAGAACGAGAAGTTACAGAATTTCTATCTGTAAAGGAGACTGAAATTTTCAATCTCTGTGATCATCTTCCCTCCATCTTTTGTCCTACCCACACGTGATGACAATTTTCCCCAGAGCCTCAAAAGTTCACGTGTACCCTGCAAATTTTACTTATGCAGGACGAACCCCAACCGCTGGGAACAAACACAGTCCATACGGCACGGAGGCGACCCCGGGCCTGGGCCCAGGGTGGGGCCTCCCCAGCGCAGTCGGGCACGTGCTGACCTGCTCCGGAAACGAACTCGACTATAGGCGGCCAGGTGTGCTGGGAGGCCGGGCCGGGCGCACACGGAGCACCCCCCCCATCCCCCCCGCCCCCCCCCGCCACCTCCTCGCTGTCTCTTGCTAACTGCCACTGCCCCTGGGGCAGGTGCAGTACCCGTGCTCTTGCTCCTTCAACGTCAGGAGCTCCTGGAGATGCTGCACTTGCTGCTTCTCCTGATGAAGGGAGGTTCTGAGTAAGCTGATCTCCCTGTCCGCAGCCGCAGCCTTGAGCTCCACCTCCTCGATGAGCCGCATCTGAGGGACACACACAGCGGTGGTGCTGAGGTACCCAGGCCCCCGCGCCAGTGCCCACTGATTACAGAACCGAAGGCCCGACTTCCAACACCCGCTGTGTGCAGGAGGCCCCCCAGTCACGGAAGGCACCGCCGGTCCTGGAGGTACCTACACACCAGCCTTGTCCACTGCTCACAAGCTCCGCAGATCCTAATGATTCCATTCAGAAAGCGGCCAACTGCCACCCGATCCCCACGGGGACGAGCCCAGACCCCCAGCTCTCTGTGGGCCCGGGTCGGAATGGCGGCATGGGGAAACGCACCTGGGCCGCCTGCTGCTGCCCCTTCTGGCGCTCCATCTTCTGCAGGGCTCTCTCCAGGCTCCGCAGGTGTCTGACGTGGTCCTCCTGCTGGTCTCGGGCTTTCATCAACTCAACAGTGAGCTTTTTAATTTCATTTTGAAGTTTGCGAACCATAAGTTCGAGCTGAACTTTGGAATTTCTCTCTTTAAAAATAATTTCCTTGAGCCTAAAGCAGAAATCAAATGTGGCTTAAAGTCTATCACGCCCAGAGAAGGATAAAAACCGTGGCGACCCCGTAGGATACAGCGCAGAGGGTCACTGGGCCACATGGCAGCTGAGGAACACAACGCGCCTCGCCCCCACCCGACAGTAAGTGTGCCGACACAGGGACGTCCTACCCGACGGACTCGAATCCATCTCACTGAACTTGATGCTGTGCGGCCCAGTTACCAAGCGCGCGCAGGAGGGATGGGACAGAGTGGGGGCCCCTGCCCCTCCTCTCGGGCACTCACTCACCCGTCTGATACCCACACCTACGGGGCCCACTCCCTGCAGCCTCAGTCCTGTTTATGCAACGAGCTAACACAGCACAGCCGCTTCGGGAAAGCCCGCCCCGATGGAGTGCAGGCCGCACCGCTGGTGCCCACGACTGTGCCGGCGCCCACCTGTCTGCGGTGAGCAGGGCCAGGCTCTGTGCACCCTTCTCCTCCTCGGCGCGTCGGTGCAGCTCGTCAACGTAGCCCTTCAGCTTCTTTTCAGCCTGCTCCGCCTTCCACCTCTTCTCCCTCTCCTGGTCCAGCTGCCCCACAAGTGCCTGGAATAGAACCATCGCGTCACGTGAGCCTGGAGAGCCACCTCGCCTCTCGGGGCCTCCGTCTTCACGTCCGTGACGCGGCAGGCACAGTGTCTCAGTCAAAGGGCGGGGGTGACACTCCAACAGGCCGATGGAGGCAGAACGCACACCAAGGGCCGGGCTCTCCCGACGACGTGTCCACGTCACCGGCTGTGACTTCTGGAATGGAGAGTCCTATTGTTTTTCTATCAAACTCCGCTTCTGAGAACAGGAGAGGACAGCAATAGCAGGAGAGGCAGAGTTTGAAGAGCAATTACACTGTGAGAACAGCAGTGCCCGGTCCAATCGAGACCAGTACTTCCCACGTAAAATAAGGGCAGGCTGATAAAAATGGTAAACAAATCAAGGTGTCCTAAATTCTTAACCACACGAGAATGGTTAAGGCACGCAGTGAAGAATTCTTCCATTCTTAAATGTCTCTTAACCTAGAATACATGGGTCCAAAACGGGGTTCCAGGAGGCAGCGTGAGGACACCGTGGGAGACGACTCCCAGGCTTCCCGACACGCTGCAAGGGTCGTGACCCTAAAGGTGGGAACGCTCCTTTAAGAATCTGGAAATGTGAACCCCCCTTCCCTCTTCCACAAGCGTTTCACATGGTTTCACTGAAGCCCGATCTCACCCAGACGTGTCATTTCCACTCCTTTAGAAATTACAAAAATTACACCACTACACGAAACCTGGAAACCAGGAAGGGAAACGCCAGCCAGTCTCATCACTCCAGCACACACACACGCGATGGTCTTCGCTCAGAAGCACGTGCATCACAGCTCTGGGCTGCGCTGTGTTTGCGAACCGAGATCACTCAGTGACCTTCCTGCGTCTCTTCACCCTACCCGGTAAGTGTTGTCTTCTGAGCTGCTGTGCTCGACTTTAATCAGCACCGTCTGCTGCTCTGGGGGTTCCTCCAGCACATCACAGGTGGCCAACGATGACCTCACATATAATTCTTTCAAGAAAGGTGGTTTCGTTTTACGAGTACGACTGCAAAGAATGAACTCAGGTGACCGAAAGAACTGTACAGCGTTTGCATTTTTCACAACTCGGGTCATCACAGTGCATTCAAGACGGGGCCCCCTCGTATAAGTTCACACAAATACACTGAGAGGTCTGAGGTGGCAAGGCCACATGCCCCGCGGGTGACACCAGGAGAGTGAGACCATCACCGCGAACCAGCGTTCACGAGGGAGAGGCCGGCGGCCTCAGCTCAGTTGTCCCTCCTGTGGGGGTGCCCACTGGAACGAGTACCTTATAAGAGGGCTGCTGCTCCTACTGTGGTGCTTGATGGTCTGGATAGTTCTGGAATAATATGGGATTCTTGACCTCCGAGGAGTTTTTCGATGACCCCTGTTTCTGTTTGTACCGTCACTTTCTGAAGTCCCGTCTGTGTCCCTCTTCGGCCTGAGGTCTTTCTCAGGGATAGTGTCTATTAAAGCAGTAGAAGTCTAGGATAAAGCACAGCGAGGTTTGTCAAAGTCTTTACACAATCATCGAATGTTCTGTATCCCCTAATTCTAAGATGTGCTCCTCACTTTCAAACACTGAAAATGCTTCATAACATCGGCCAAAGAAAATGGAGCAGAGAAACAGAAATTATTCTTAGAGGGAATTTTACAACTTACAAAAGTGCAGACGGACTGGCTGGCACTCTCCGGAGGAGGAGGGGATACAGAAGGACAGGCGAGCCTGCAGACAGGTCTGCGGGGATCTTAGGGCTGCTGGCGCACAGTCTCAGGGAAGTGTGGACCAGGACCAGAGGTCCGAGAGGAACCCAAAAGCAGAGGAGGGCAGAACAGGACAGAAATATGCTTGAAGAAACGATCCCCAAATGAGTAAAAACATAAACCTGCAGTCTTAAAATGCTCAGAGAAGCCTTTGGCAGGATAAATATGAAGAAAACCATTCTCAGGCACAAGGTAGCCAGACGGCTGAACACCAGAAGCAAATGCTGAGGAACTGACAAACCGGCAGGCGTCGGTGCACATTTTAACGCCCCACACGCACCTGACAGGCGCAGGGACCAAATCGGTAAAGACAGGACTCACGTGCAAGCACGGCTGGCCACCCTATCCTGACGTAACTACTGCAGGACACGTTCCGTTCAAGTGCACGGAGAACGGCCACCAGACAGACCCTGTGCGGGCTATGACATCCATCCCAGTGAGCCTAAAAAGACTGCAAGAACAGGAATGTGTTCTCTGAGAAAAGCACAAGTGAAGTAGCAATTACTATTATGTATCTAGACCACCACAAATATCTGAAAATGAGATAGGACACTTCTAAATAATCCTTGAAGAAAGGAAGAAATCACCAAAGAAATCAGAAAATATTTCCAGCTAAATAATAATGAAAACAAAACAAAAATCTATGGAATGTGGTTAATGCAGTGCTTAAAAGAACATTCATTGCTTTAAGTAATTAAATTAGGAGATGGGTCTAAAATTTATAACTTAAGCACTTAGGTTAAGAAGCTAGAAAATGAAGAGTAAATTCAAAGAAGAAAACAGTAAAACACAGAAATCAATACTGTGAAAAACAAAAAAACAGATAAAATTAACGAAGAGCTGGTCTCCATAAAAACCAACAAAGCTCCCAGCTTAACAGACCAAGACCAAAAATGAATGAATAAATAAAGAGCTGCCTTATAATTATGGAAGAAATTGAATTCATTTTCAAGGAGCCTCCAGGCCCAGTGATTTCACTGGCCAACTCCATCAAACATGTAAGGAAAAAGTAATTCCAATCCTACTCTTTTAGACAAGAGTTCTAAACAGAGGCAGAGAAGGAGTGGATTTTCCCGGCTCATTCATGCAGCCAGCATCGACCGACCATTAAAACCAGGGGACTCCTACGAGCCACCATCTCATGAGCAGACAGAAAGCTCCTGGGAACACACTAGCCAACTGAACCAGGAACAGACACAGGAAATAACATACCGTGACGGAAGGAGGTTTACACCAAGATGCAATGTTTAACATTTGAAAATGAATCAACGTAATTCACCATTACACGTGAATAAAGAAGACTATAGGATCATTCCAATAGATGCAGAAAAACAAGTTTGATCAAAAGAAGTTTTAGAGAAAACACACGACACCATCAGAAAACCCAGCAAATTGGCAAGAGAAGTTAACTCCTTAATCTGATAAAGGGCATTTAAGAAAAACACACAACTAACATTCACATAACAGTGAAATTCCAACTCGAACGAAACATTAGAACATACGGTGAATTCTTAGAACCCAGTAGCAGATTAACAACAATAAAATTATGTGCAAAGACGCTGTGAACAGGCTCTTCACAAGAGAGATGAATGCTCAGTGAGCACATGAGGAAGTGCAGTGTGACAGGCACATCAGCCACGGGGAGCGCCAGCACGGGCATCAGCCACGGGGAGCGCCAGCACGGGCATCAGCAACGGGGAGCGCCAGCACGGGCATCAGCCACGGGGAGCGCCAGCACGGGCATCAGCCACGGGAGCGCCAGCACGTGCGTCCGTCGTGGTGAGTGCCAGCACACCCCCAGAGGGTCTATATGTCAGAACGATAAACACGAAGCGCTCGTGATGAGCGGAATGTGGGGTGCATGGGCGCATGGCCGGCCACTCCGTGCAAGCTCTCGGAACCGCAGACGCCTACCCTGTCAGCCAGAAATCCCGCTGCTGGCTGGTTCTGGAAGGAAACGGGGACCTGTAATCACAGACACCTGTCCAGTGACGCCCACGAACCTGGAGACACCCAGGGGCACCCCAACAGGGTACTGGAGGACAGCAGAGCTGACAGGAGCACACACGGCACGGGCAGAAGCGGGGGAGGGGCCAGCGGGCAGCGCCGTCACTCAGAACCTGACGCACTCCCAGCTTTCGTCCATGTCATGAGGGCAGGGACACACGTGTCCCCGCCCACCTAAGGACGAATGGGGATGGCACATGCCAAGCTCAGACGTTCGCTTCCAAGTTACGCTGAGCTGATGCCCAAGTCCTGAGGCTGACGGAGTCGGCCGTCGGAGAAGACGGGGGTAACCCAGGCATAAAGACAGGCGTCTGAGAGCTCGTGGTATTACCACGTCAGGGCCCATTGGGCCCGCGTTCGAGTCCCAGGCCCACGGCCACCTCCCCGGGGTCCAGGCTGAGCCCTCTGGGGTCTCGCGCGCAGACTCTCCTCTCGCTCCCCCAGGGCAGATGGTGTTCACCCAGCACGTGAGCATTACGACCACGGTCGTAGTTCGGGGTTATTAAAATCCCGCCGGGCCACAAACATCCAATGAGCACTTGCTGCCTCCCACCTCCAGCCCCTTTTCAGAAAAAGAACGTGAACATAATGTCACTCATTTCAGATCACAAGGACAGTCCTTTGACTAATGCCTCTCTGACCCATCCTGTCATCTTTCTACGCTGTGTCCGCTGCGTGCTGGGTGCTGGGGCGTCCACGAAAGCAGCAGGTGCATACCTGGGTGGGAAGCCCAGCGGCAGGGAGCCCTGAGCACCATGCTGGGCACATGCTCCACAGACCGCCTGCAGGAGCCAGCGCAGGGGCGAGGGGCGAGGACGTGGGTGACACTGCCCCGGGGCCAGGTGAGCCACGCTGGCGTTTGGTGGGAAGTTCCAGGGCTGCTTCTACCGTCACACGACCGAGGGGACAGTACAGGCTGAAAGCAACTCACATGCCTGTGCCCAGACGCGAGTCTACCAAGTCCTGCTTCCGCTGAGATAAGGGGGGTGGCCCAACCGAGAAGCCACCGAAAGGCGGTTTGGACGGGGACAGGGAAGAGGAGTGGGGCAGTATGCCGCCTCCTCCTGTGACTGCTACCGCAGAGCCGTGTCCGTAAAGACAGCCCCGCTCAGCCGGCGCTGAGCGCAGACCAGGGCGGCTCGGCCGGCTCACACGTGGCTTCCCCCAGAGTTCCGGAACGCCCGGCTCACCGGCCCACACGCTGCGCAGCACATCGCCGAGCACTTACTTCGCTGATGAGCTGGAGAAACTGGTCGTCCAGCTTCTGAAGTTTCATCTCATTCTGCAGGTCCTCGTCGTGGCCGACGTCCTCCGGCTGAGAAGACGGACGCACGGGCACGAAGGGCATCGAGCCAGGGTCCACCGGGGCGCTTGCAAACGGGCCCAAGGGAGCCACCTCGCCCACCGGCGGTGTCACCAACGGCACACTGCCGACGATCTGTGACAGACCAAATCCTTCAAATCCACACTATCGGCGAGAGGGCATGCGTCTTGAGGGCAGAAAAAGACCACCGTACCTCATCTTCACTGATATTTAGGGGTGACTCCGAAGAAACTAAATTCTCCAGAAGGCCTTCGAAGCACTGCAGCCGGGACGGGTCCCCATCTGACAGGCTCACGGGCTCCCCGAATATGTCCTTGCAGTCCAGGACGCGCAGCTGCGGCAAGGTCTGTAGCAGGACCGCTCTGTACCCTTGGGAACAAGCCACGCAACACGCACTCACGCAGGGGAAGGACACGGCTAGCTACTTCTAGAATAAAGTAACTGTCAGCCACCAGATCTATCACCCGGATGACAAAACGAGCGTGTAACGGAAGCTACCTCGTCCTTCTCCAGAAGAGTCGTTAACCACGAACACACAGCACTCCCACACCACCCCGAACCCCGCCCGACCAGGTCAGACTCAAGTTCACCGCGCTGGAGCTGTCTTCCCCACAGCGGCCCTAAGGCTGCGAATGCAGAAGCCGGAAGGCGGGTGTGTTCTGGCCAAAACTCTGCTACTGAGGCCTCAAGCACCCGTGGTATCCAAGGTCCCCATTGCCCCATAAATGACCAAAATTGAGCTTTAGATGCCATTTATCAACCATTCAAGAACGTGCTTTTTACCCCTAGGTACAATTAAGTATGAGAAACCTGGAAACTTAACATCCATTTGGTTAGAAACACTTCAATTCTGCTTAATTGTAATTTTAAAACCAAGAAGTCATTTGTAACAAAGACCAACACAGTTGGGAAACTCTGCAAGAAACCACGAAGTCTGGCAAATTAACATCAGGCCTTCTGAGGACAGGAAGGAACTTCAGGAACAAGGGCCCCTTCAGTTCTGGGGGGGAGGGCAGCGGTGTCGAGGGCACAGCTCACGGAGAGGACGGGAAGGACGCGCTCACAGCACAAGGGCTGCTCCACACGAGGCTGTAAGAAACAACACCTAGCCCGTGGGACGGCGGAGAGGAAACACGTGCGTTTTGGAAACGAGGCCTTCTCCCCAGGAACCTGGAGCCCGATTCCTGGGAAGCCTCAGCACACTGCCTTCGGACACAGCTGCGGGCACGTCACCAATGTCCTACTGGGAAACAAAGTGCGGACAGCTCTCCCTTCCAAAAGCTTCCTCGCAGCCGTGCTACGGCAGGGAGAAGTCCTGGGGCCTGCTCCCACCCACGCAGGGGTTTAGAACGTGGGTGCCACCCAACATGTGTCCCAGGACACCCAACAGGCCTGCTTCGGCCCGATCAAACGCATGTCAGCAGCGGTTTCTACGCACCATGGTCACAGCTTTGAGAAACGCACTCCTTTGTTTATGAACGAAAGCATGACAGTGCATTCACATGGTGTAAAATTTAAAGGGTACACAGTGAGACTTTCCCTAAGATTTCTCAATTCCCAGCTACGCTTCTAAGTCCTGGTACATTTCCAGATTCCTAGCTATCCAGTATTCGGGTGAGCCATTATGATCAGTTTTTGTGTGTACACATCCAGATGTGTTTTATACGTATGTACATATGCACACACTTATCTGTGTATGTATGTGTATATGTGTGTGCGTATGTACACGAGGGCTGTCCAGGAAAAACCCAGCCATCAATGCCTCTACATCACATGGCCTGACACTTTCTGGACACTCCTCATAGGTGTGCAAGCACAGGGTGTGGCGGAAGTAACACCTAGACACAAGTTACGATTTTATTACAAAATCAGAACCATACTGCTTATGGTTTGTAATAACAGATTTGGTAAGATTACCAGCTCATAAAGAAGAGTGTTACTTGTGTAACCCCAAGCATGTATGGTTACAATTTGTAATAAAACTGTACTCAAGTCCAGGTGTTATTTCTGCCAGTGTGTGTGTGTGTGGGGGGGGGCGGGGGGAAGGGAGCTGTCCGGAAAGTGTCCAGCCCCGTGACACGACACACAGAGGCACTGAAGGCTGGATGTTTTTCCAGACAGCACTCCTACCTGTTAGTTTCCCTTTGCACACAAGTGGCAGCTGTGATACAGGAACTGCTTTTGCAACTTGGTTGCTTTTCTTTCTCTTAACAGTGTATCTTGCAGCTCAAGAGAGTCTATGTTCTTTTATTCATGGCTGCATAGTGCTATTCTGTAAGAATGTTACCATGACAATTCTGAGGCACCTGTTTATCAAATGTGAAACTGTCTAATAAGAATTACTATCTGTTTAGCCCGTCTTCTTTTCACTTCAATTTATCTTGTCTCAATGGAATACCTGGCAATTACGTTTTTGCAAACACATAACATAAAGTTGCAGAGCTCAGGACACGTGAGAAAGCAGGTTACAAATGGCAGCTGCAGGGAGCAGCACAGACATGCCACCCCCACCTGGCACGCGGCACACAGGGTTGTCGTCCCCATCCTTCTCCAGGGTCAGGCTGGTCAGGAAGTGCAGCCCCACCATGCACTGCAGCAGGTGATGGATGCTATCGATACAGTTGCGGTGCAGGTCGACGTGTCGAAGCTTGTGCTTGATCCCATGGAGGGGCATCAAACCTGCAGGGAGGAAATGCGTGACACCACAGCCCCAGGTCCCCGCCTGTCCCTGAGAGGTGCCCCTGGCTGGAGCAGCAGCGGGACAGCAGCGTCACAGGGCCTCTCCCGGGGGGCTCAGTCAGGCCAACATCTCCATGCAAGGCAGACCGAGCGCCAGCGCCCTCACAGCTTTGGGGGAGAAGTTTAGAGAGCTGAGAGCACTGCTGCTACTTCAGCTTACAGGTAGGAACCAGGCCATTTTACTGTTCGGACTAAACACCGGGCGTAGGGTAGTAGGTGTTCCAGTAGGGGAGAGAACAAACAAATGGCTAAGGCTGTAGCAAAGACCGATAAAGATTATAAAGACAGTTAATTAGAGGAGCTTTGCTAGCTCTGATGGATCGTTCTGAGAATAATTAAGAAAGTGTTCATTTTGTCAGCTAAACAGTAGGTAACAAGCTTTAACCTCTAAGGCACACTGCTCAAGTTCAAAGAAGAGAAAAGCGCCTCTTGGAGCCTCACTGTGCAGCAGCCTCTGGGATGCTCTCCAGCGCCCAGCACGCACCCCTGCCATCCAGCACGGCTGCACAGCCACAGGCGGCCCTGTCCATTGAAATGAAATGACCACTTCCGCCCCCCTGGTGCACTAGGCACGCCACCAGAGCTCAAGAGGCCGCACGGGGCTGGTGGCTGCGGCCCAGATGGCACTGACACAGTGTGCTGCCGTGGTGTAAAAAGTTCTCTTTGAATGGCTCCTCCCCGCGGGCCAGTGTGACGGTCAGTTACCCAAGGTTAACTAGGACTCCCCAGGCAGGTCTGGCCTACCCGAGGGTTTTCACTCGTCATCACCCCAACTTTCATTCCGAATTTTCATTCAGCAGTAGCTCTGGCACCAACGTACTCTCCAGGTAAGATTTCTGGTCAAATATTAGATTATTCAGTTTTTCAACATGCTGAGCTCAGTCTAATTCATTACATGTGGCAAATATTCCGTATTATACAAAAATTAATTACACGTACTTACCACTAAGGTCACTGATGTGGTTGTAAGATAAATTTAGTCTAGTCAGGTTAATTAGTGCTTCAAGTCCTAAAATAAAATCAAATGAAAATTAAGATTAAAATATAGCCTTTATAGGATTCAAATAATCAATTAAGTAGAGCTATACATTATTACAATACTACTTCAGACAGTTTTGAAGCAAATCTACAGTCTGATAATAGTGAAATCAATTTTATGGCATTTTGCAAAATACTTTAAAAAGACTTAAAAAGACTAATTAGCTTTCCTACAAAAGAAAAGGTTTTTATGCAACAAATTTTAGGGTCAGTTTTCAAGTTTGTAATATTTATTCCATTCTTTTGGGAAAGAGAAAAATGGACTTATATCATCTTCCTTATGCAAAGCATTACATGAAAATCACCTACAAACCTTCTATTCTTGTGATCAGATTGCAGGATAAATTTAAAGTGCGTAGTTTTGTGAGTGTGCTTAGCCCTTCAATTTGACTTATTTGATTAGATGACAGGTCCAAATGTTTTAAGTTCCAAACGTGATCAATGGCTTCGATCTTTGAGATGTTATTGCAATGAAGGTTGATGGCCCGGAGGCTTGAATCTAAGGATAACTCTGATATGCTAGAAAATAAAATACCTATTATCAAAAACAAGTAAACAATGGATTTTGAAATCATGACCAAATAATTAAAATGAACCCAACAGCATGCAAATAGTAAGTATGAGCTCTAGTCCATTGACTCGTGGTGACCTTGAAATGCCTCGTACGGTACAGTGCTTCTTACACTGACCACCATTCTGGACCATTTACATAAACAAGAAACCCACTCAAGGAGGCATTTCCACTTTCTACATGCAGACAGTCCTCAGCAAATGGAGGAGGCAGTGACCGTATAGGCCCTGGGGTCCTAGCACCCCAGTTTAAATCTGTACTTTTCCTGTATTAAGTGAGTGAGTTAAACACTCTAAGCCTTAGTTTCCTCTCATTTAATCCTCACAACTCTAAGCAGCAGGTACCATAGAGGCACTTAAGTTTACAGACATGAAATAATTTGCCCAAGTTCTTGCGCAGTCACCTAACAGAGCCTGCATAAATCCGGGTTGGCACTGTAGTTTATGGCCTTCTTTTCTTCACTGTTTGCAAAGTTACATGACCCAGAACGCAGCTGATTTCAAAATCAACCACCGGGCATGGCTATTTCCAGTGAACAAGTGCCCATCCTCCCTGATTGCAATCTGGAATGCACCTCCCCTGAGAACTCATCACTGCTGTTTCTACCGACCCTCTCTTGAGGACACAAGTCCCAGGAACACAACCAACCCACAGTGCACATCAGTCAGGGAAGCTGGATGCAGGACAGTCAGGAACCGGGACACAATGTCATCGGCATCTGTGCCATGTTTTGCATACCCCTGACAGAAAGATAAAGCATTTCTAAATTTCAAGTAAGCAATCTCTAAGTGTGACTGAACTGAAGTATTTCCCAGTTATCTGCCTTCTGTCACTTACTGAGCTATCAGTCCACACCTAATGCTATCAACACATGCTCTAAATGACAGCCAGTTGCTTCTGAAGCATTTCTGCTTTGGAAATTAATGCTGCCAATAATGTGGTGCAGCAGACAGGGAAGTTGGACCGAACCGGGCAAGAATTCTCACCAGCTGCACAAGGTTGGGAAAGCTGTTAGATGCTGAGTGTCAGATGTGTTGCTTGTAAAATAACTACCTTGCACACTGTTGTGAGCATCACTGATGCTGTATGTGACACGCACACAGCCGGCATTCAGGAAATGACAACTACTACTAAATACAACTGTAAATACTCCCTTGAAAAACATCTTCCTGGGGGCTCTGGCAGATCAGGGTCCAGAACAAGATGCTTCCAGGACCAGGAGCAAGGTTCACACAGCAGGTGCAAAGGCGCAGAGAAGCCTAGGACAGAACTGCTGGCAGTTCAGCAGCACGAATCACAGAGTGCAGCTGGAAAGACAGAGGTGGCCAGCAAAGGCAGGCAGGGACCAAGCAGTCAGTAACCCAGAACCCAGCGCCCCTATGCCACGCGTACTTCGGGGTGCATGAAAGGGGAACGGTGAGGTACAAAGGATTACCGGGTATAATGCACATCCACGTTTGCGGCCCAAACTTCCAGGGAGGGAAGAAACCTTTCGTTTTAATTTTTTAATCAAACTTTTATTTGTTTATATTCAGACACTTTTTGTGTGTTTTAAAGGAATTTTAGCAGGGACTTCTTAACCTATTATGGTACAAGAAGCATTATGTAACACTTTCCATTCATAAGAGAATTAAAAACACTTATAGAAACAGGGAATTAGCACCACCCACGGATAATGCACATCCTCCATTTCCCTCGCAAACTGGGCCCCACCAAGGGTGCGTTCTACCTGGCAAAGTACGGGATGCTCAGTACAGCACTTTCACGGAGTATCTGCAAGCACGCACCACAGCGCTCCGCAAAGGAGAAACCAGAATGGGGGGGTCAGGGCAGGCGAGGCCGAGCCGACGAGGAGCCGTGCGCCTGCGTCCCCCGGCTGCCACTCGGTGTCCGGGGAAGAGAAGGCGCGCAGACAGGCCGGGAAGGGCGCACAGGTCCCCCGGCACCGGGCAAAAGTCAGGGCGTCGCGCAGAAGAGGAGACCCGGCAGATACGCGGGGGGACGGCCGGAGGGCGGCAGAGCACCAGCCGGCAGTGAGGAGGCGCGCGGCCGTAGACCCGGGAGCCCCGCGGGCCGCGTCGGGGCTGGGCGGGGGTGCGCCACGGGGAAGGCCCACGCCCCGTCCCCGCCGCCCACGCCCCCATCCCCTCCGCGGGGCGCCCCTCACCTCCTCAGGCCTTTGTCCATGAAGCACAGGTCCCCGCAGCTGCTGTCCACGTCCTCATTCTCGCCTTCCGCCTCCACCTGCGCCTCCATGGCACCGGCGACCGGGAAGCGGGCTCCCAACCGGCACCGAGCGCTTCGGGGCCCGAGGGCCCGGGTCACGCCTCCCCGGGAGCGGAAGTGCAAGTGCGGCCCGAGGGGCGGGGCCAGGACTCCCTCCAACCGCCGACGGGCCCTTTCCCGCCCTGCCGGCGCCGCGAAGCCGGAAGCCGGAAGCTGGACACCAAACGCCGGCTCCGCGAAGCCGGAAGGCGGAAGTCTGCTCCGCGCCTTCCTTTTACGACATCCCTGGCGCCCCGCCCCGCCCTTGCCGTAAAGCGAACGCCCGTGCGGGACGAGCTGGTGGGAAAGGGAATGGGTGGGTTCGTGCTGTGGCGCTTCTGTAGGATTTTTGCGTGGTCGGCGACTGACTCCTGAAGGCGGTTTCACAGCAGCTGGACTTTACACACGTACAGTCTTACACACCCATGAGTTGTCCCCCCTCCGGCCATTGCGATGGTTCCGTCAACCCTGTGGGATGGATGCCTTTTTAGGCCAGGCGCCTCCCCGTGCAGTGAGGAGGAGCGGGAAGCCGTTTTTGGAGCCGGGAAGCATGCATAGCTCAGTGGAGGAAGCAGAATTGTGCAGCACAGTGAATCCTAGGAGTAGCCCAGGAGCGGTGAAGCCAACTGTGCCTTCTGGGCAGTAGGGAATTTTCCAAAAGGAAGTTACTATCACTAAGCAGAGTCCTGTAGGTCGGGGGAGCTCTGGAAATGAATGGCGTTCCAGAAGGAAAACAATACGAGTAAGGTCCAAGAGCCTCCTGATTGGATTGCTCTTGCAGTCGTGGAAACGTTAAAAAACGGAGGCAAAAGGTGTAGCTGGACTCTGAACCTGTCACAACTGATTGGAAATCTAACGTGGCCTCAGTCATCAAATAAAGGTCTTAACTTTCTAATCACGAATTGAAAGTTATTCCGGGCTTAACTGCCATGAACCTGTTCTTTAGCTATACATACCATGTTCTAAGACTTGTAGCACAATGCCGTTTCCTGTCAGTGCAGGCTTTGCCATGTGTCTGCAGCTACTTCCAACAAGAGGTGGGAATTAGAAACCCTACTGGTTTCTTGATTGTGTGCTTGCTTGTGATTTTTTCATTTTTTTGACCAATACAATTCATTTTAGTGCTAGTCCCAAGACATCTGGTGCTAAGGCTCAAGATATCTTGCATGCTTCTGCTCTTTCTCTTGGAAGAGTGTCCAAGCTGCTTTTTGAGCGAGCCCAGGCTAGCCTACTGGAGGATGAGAGGCTCTATGGAGCAGAAACAAGTTACCCAGCTGATGCATGCAGGAGCCCAGAAATGTTTAGCTGAACCCAGCCCAAATTGCCAAGAAACAGAAGTGGGAGCTAAATAAAGGGTTTTGTTTTAAGACAGTAAATTCTGGAGGAGATGCATTATGTCGGATTGGATGGCTGATATGGTCTCTAATACTATAACAATATCAATTAAAATAGAGATTTTTCAATGGGGATACATATTAGAATCCTACCTAAGACAAATAACTGATAAACACACTATGCTGTGATGATATTAAATACACAGCTGTTGGGAATGCAAACTGGTACATCCACAATGGAAAGTAGGTGAAGATTTTTCAAAAAATTAAGAATAGAATTACCATCTGACTCAGCAATTCCTCTTCTGGGTGTTTACTCCCCAGAATCTGAAAACATCTTCTGTAAAGATATATGGACCCCTATGTTCATTGCAGCATTACTCACGGTGGCCAAGTCATGGAAACACCCCAAGTGTCCTTTGATAGATGATTGGATGAAGAAGTTGTGGTACATATGGATAATGAAATATTACCTGGCCATAAAAAAAAAGATGAAATACTGCCATTTGCAACAACTTGGGTGGATCTTGAGAATGTTGTGCTAAGCAAAACAAAACAGACAGAAAAAGTCAAGGACTACATAATTTCACTCATATGTGGGATATGAAACTGAAAGCCACAAACGAACAAGAGAAACAAGGAAAAA
Source organism: Lyroderma lyra (assembly GCA_004026885.1). Lineage (NCBI taxonomy): Eukaryota > Metazoa > Chordata > Mammalia > Chiroptera > Megadermatidae > Lyroderma > Lyroderma lyra. The sequence goes on from PVJL010010990.1 coordinate 41,012, forward strand.
CTCACAGACAACGGTTTAGTGGTCACCAGAGAGGAGAGGCTGGGGGAGGTAGGAGAGCATAAAGGGGGTGAAATATGTGGTGGTGGAAGGAGGTTTGACTCTGGGTGGTGAGCACACAATGCAACATAGAGACGATGCATTATGGATTTGTACACTTGAAACATATACCATATTTTGACGGGTATAATGTGCTCCCGTATATAATGCACACCCACGTTTTATGGGCCAAACTTGCAGGGGGATAAACCTTTTGTTTTAATTTTTTAATTTGAATTTGTATTTATTTATATTTAGGTACTCGCTTTTTGTATTATGAAGGAATTTTAGCATTTATTTTTTACCAAATCGTTACAAAATACAAGACAAGATACAAAGTACAAGTAATTTTATGTATAAATTTTTTTATATAAAAAAACCCGATTATCATATTCCAGGGTATTGTTTTGTATATGGATATCATTAGAGATTTCTAGAGTTACACTATTATCTCATAAGCACAAATAAAAGAATTCAAAACATATGAATATGGAATTAGTACTACCCATGTATAACATGCATCCTTCTTTTTCCCTCATAAAGTTGGCAAAAAACTGTGCATTATACATGGCAAAATATGGTAATTTTGTTAACCAATGTCACCCCAATGAATGTAATAAAAAAGGAAATTAATCAAGCACCCCAGAACTGGCCTTTTAAAGAGCACGACTGATCGTAACGAGGTGTGTGACTGTGGGAAGTCACTGATGCATTTTGTGGTTTCATTTCTTTCTCTGTAGAGTGACAGGGTTTGGCTAGCTAATTTCTAGGGTCCACTCCAACCTTAAGTCTATGTTTCTTCATAAATATCACTGAGGGGTGGTATGTTTGGAGAGAGTGTGGCAGTGCGTGTGAGGTTATTCTCACTTCCATTGTAATTTCAGATGTGATGAATGTCTACAGTGTAATTGCTTGCAGGGGTGATACTAAAAAATTCCTAGTAACCACTGTGGCACAGGCACTAACACAAGAGAAAGGACACAGTTGTAAACAGGTGGACAGGTCATCTGTTGCACCCTGCGAGGGTATCAGCTCTGACTACTTGCATGTTCAGCTCTCCCCTAGGCTGCGAGTGAGCCCAGGGCAGGACGCGTGTCTTTTTAATTCTGGGTCTCAGTGCTTGCCTCAGAGTAGGTGCCCAATCAGTATTTGTTACAAGAACCAACAATTTCCAGCTCGTCCTTGGGGACTGACAGGCACATGTGGCCCATGCACGAGCCTGTCATGAGAAGAAAGGATGCCTGACTAGCCCCCACGTGTAGGAGGAAGCTGCCAACCCTGGGGGCAAGCAGTCACAGAAATACCTGAGAGACATCAATTCCCAACGACCTTCTTCGACCTTCCACTGCTTCCTGAGAGAGTCAATTACTCTAACACTTGAACTACTTAAATTGTTATCTTTTTTCATGGAAAAAAAAGTATTTCAAGAGCAAAAAAAAGAAAAATCTCATTACTTTCTTAAACTTTATAAGCATTTTCCAGTTACAGTAAAAAAAAATGCTAGCATAAGGAAAAGTCTTATCAGTGCGTCAGGGCACTGCTTTCTTAATCTCTCCTGACAGAGTGTCCCATCCGGATTATCTAATCACGTGACACTGAGGCTGCAGCCCTCCACAGCCCAGGATGGCTGGCTTATCATTTTGAATTTATCTTGGAAGCAGCTGTAAGCAGAAAAAAAGAAAAAGAAAAAACCCTTGGCCAAGACTTGTTGGTTTAAACTCCTCTTATTTGCACCTTGAATGACACAACATCCAATTGCCTTGTCCCCAAGCTCTGCTGGAGAAGACAGTAAAACAGCCATATTGAAGACATGGACCTCCAAATGAACGCTCAGAAAATGGATCTTCAAAGCTCTAACGACTCCACGGGACTATTTTCTCGCCTTGTTTTTGATTCTACAGAATGAGGTCACTGTCCTCTTCTTTTCTGTGTTACAGTAGTTAGATTTCCTCCAACGTAAACACCTGTACAATTTTAAAGAAGGTTTGAATCCTCCCATTGTACATGTTAGTATCTGTTACAGGCTTTCTCCAAAGAGATTCAGGCCGTCTATGTTTTGAATTAATGGCATGTTCGAGCGCTGAAACGTGATGAAGGATGTGTGACAAATGACACAGAAGTATACAGGGATGACGGGTAGAGTATGGGCCCTGAGTCCTCAGCCTGAATTCAAACCATGGCTCTGCCCCCCACCCCACTGGTTGTACATCCCGGAGCAGGTAACTTGGTCTGCGAGTTGGGGTTCTGGTCCTTAAAGTGGGGTAGTCATAAATGTTAGCTTGGAAAGGAAACACACAGTGGAACTGTGCAGCTCATATAGACACACATTAGATTAGGGACCGTGCAGCCGAAAATCATGGTTGCCCCTTTCAAAATTCCTTTCATCAACGAAATGAATGCTGGGTAGACCTAAATAAAACGTCCACTTCCGGTCGTAATTAAAACTGCGTGTGCCAGACCGAAATGCTATTTCAGAAGCTTATGGAATGACACCCGTTCCTGTCTGTTGATTAGAACACGGCAACAGCACCACTGCAGCAAATCGTCACCAGGTGGCAGTGCTCCAGAGCTGTCCCCAGTCTGCCGCCTCCGAGGCTGGATAGACATAACTTACTAGGACATTTTCTGCCCCAAGACACCCCAAAATCACAGTATCACAGCTGAAGGCAGTTCAGCCCTCCATTCTAGTTTATAAAAATGAGAAAACCGGGGCACAAGCATATAGAAATATTTATAATTACAAATTTATACCGTATTTTGCTGGGTAGAATGCATACTTTTTTTGCCCAAATTTGTGAGGGAAAAATAAGGATGAGCATTATAGACAGGTAGTACTAATTCCGTATCTATATAAATGCTTTTAATTCTTTTATTTATGCTTATGAGTTGAAAGTGTAACTCTAGAAATCAATAATGATATTCATATGCAACATAATACCCTGGAATACAGTGATCATTTTTTGCTAATATAAAAAATTTTATACATAAAATTTCTTGTATCTGTTTCTGTGTTTTGTAATTATTTGCTATATAAAATTTCTTATACCATAATGTTAAAAATACATGCTAAAATTCCTTTATAATACAAGAAAATAAATACCTAGATATGAACAACTACAAATTTGAATTAAAAAATTAAAACGAGAGGTTTTTTTTTTCCCTACAAGTTGGGCCAAAACACGGGAGTGCGTGACGCACAGCGAGATGTGTACTTCGACCTTCCGACGTTGCCCATCTTCCTCTTTCGGCTACTTCTGACCCTGGGACGTAATTGTCATCTATAACTACGAGCCACAGGGGAAGGCTGCCGTTCTGCAGAGATGTACCGATGGCAGATGCAGCAGAAGTGACATTTCATTGCAGAATTCATGGAATTAGCAGAAGGAGGCCTCGGGACGCGGCGCTGAAGGGTGAGGTGGCTCTTTCCCACAGACACCGGAAGTTACGACCACGGTCCACGCTCACATGAGCCGGTGAGGAGGAGGCCGTGAGCACCGCCTCCTCGGGAGCGGCACGTCCGAGCCCCTGACCAGCTGGAACAACTCAGCGGGGCTGTGGGCGCCGGGTTTTCCACCTGACCGAAGGTTCCGACCAGTCTTCCCTTCTCTGCCTTCTTCCTCCTGCCGAAGACTAGGACCAGGTCACTGCATTAGTCAGAGTTCTCCAGAGAAGCAGGCCCAGCAGGACCGACCGATCGATTGACCTATCTACCCATCGTCTATGTCCATCTATAATCTATCCTCTATCAATCTACCTAATCTAGGTATCTGTCAACTATCTATCTCTCATCTAGCTATCACCATCTATCACGTATCTATCGATACTTGTCAGCATTATTGCTGTTACGAAAGCCAAGAGAGATGTGAATACCTGGGAGTTTCGGTGTTCTCACAAGTCTGTTGCTCACTGAATAAACTCGCAGATGAGAGAGTATGTGATTGCAGGAAGTAAAATGAAACAGAAACAGACCAGCAGGCCATTTGCAGCCGGGAAGGGTCCTGACAAACATGCCCAGTCGGCTTTGTTTAAAGGTCACCTCCCCTCCAGGGCTTGGGTCCTCTCCCCCTGGCCTTGCAGGTCGTGGCTCCTTCGCTCAGGGTGAGAGCCGACAGCTCTGTCAGCCTTGAACGAAGACGCTTGTCCCTCGGCCGGCGTGTGCCAGGAAGGGATGCCTTCACGGGAGCTGTCGGCGCTGGAGCTCTGGCGTGACTCTGCAGCACTGACGATGGCCCGCCATCTTCCGAGTGACGCTCGAAGCCCGAGCACGTTCTTGTGGGGTTGCCTAACGCATCTTTCTCGTGTCCTCCAACTGATTTCAGGGCGCGGTGCTCAAACAAGGGCCACTTCAGGGCGCCGGGCGCTATTTCTGCTGGGGTTTGTCAGGCCAGGTGTGAGGGGAGGGCGTGACATGGGGACACAGTGACAGTTCCCATCCACACCACATTTCACCATCGCCTGCACTGCGTACACACACACACACACACACTCTCTCTCTCTCTCTCACACACACACACTCTCTCTCTCTCACACACACACACACACACACACACACTCTCTCTCTCTCTCACACACACACAC